>CM069905.1:21024079-21196202 GCA_036172215.1 Camellia granthamiana | reverse complement strand
CTGAAGCTTATGGATCAGACTTTCTGCAAACAGTCAGAACAACCTGAGTTTCCACCCCACTCAGCCTGATATTACCATAACAAATATGAGCACAGCTGAATGTTTGTACTCTTTACTGAATTCTGATCACTGTTCCCCAAAATCACTGCCCCAAAACTGAATCTGTTACTCGCAGATAACTGATTCCCAAAATACTGAACTGGTGCCCGCAAGCCTGATACCCAAACTTGTAAACTGATACATGCATTCCTGTAGAGACGCACTCTAAAGCACATAATAAACAAGTGAGAGCCAAAACACCCCTATGGAGGGGTAGGGTTTCCCTGTCCTATTTCGTCAGGAACTTAGGGTTTCACTACGCACGCAGTGGTTTCAAACAACCTATAATTGGGTAAGCACCTATCCTAGCTTTGGAATGGTCACTATGGCTTCCGAATATGCACTAGGTCGAATGGTCAAAAAGGGTGTCCCGGTAAAACCGGGGTTTGTGTTCCCGTCATGGCAGAGCCCGCAACCGGTCAGCCTTATGGCACGCTTCTCGAAGCGAGCCTCCGACAAACCGTTTAGGAATAGCATACGGCAAACACAGTGTCCTAGGCGCACCAATGCATATGCAATGCAAAGAAACACACAAGTGTAATCAAAACAAGATATCATGAGTTCGAGTCCAGTTCTCTAATTCCCCAGCAAAGTCGCCAGAAACTGTAGACGTCCCCGAATGTCCCGGGAGGGAATCCCGTTTTGTTCTTTGGGTTCACTACAGTTCAGGACTCAAATGTCACAGTCCTGTATCTAATCTCGCAGAGTGCAATGCAAGACCGATGAATCATCAAAGAGTCCAAATCCGGCAAATCATTTTTGAAAACAGATTTTTGAAAGAAGTGCCAAATATGGACTGCTTTGCCAGATACAGAGTCGCCACCTAAATATTTTATTTTGGAAAATTTAGGAAACCCTGACTCGTTGCCTAAGGCCACGTGTCCGTCATCACCAAAGTTGCCTCGGCTCGGGAACTTGGGTACGATTGGGGAGGTCACTTCGTGAGCACCCCCGCTCGCCCGATCAAAGATCGGTCTCTACTAACCATGATATCAAGTTTTGAAAACGTTAAGTGTTCTTATTCTAGTTATTAGCCTAGATTTATTATGTGATGCGCACAGCATACAAGTATAGACTAGATCGCCTGAATTGGAACAAAACATTTCATGTTTGTTTTTTAAAACGGTTTGCTACTCGCAAGTAGGCTTAAAATACAGATTTTGCCACCCTCGGGTGGGCTTAGAAAATATGATTTTGTCACTATCTAGTGGGCTTAAAACTCGCAATTGATGCATTATTCCAATTCAGATAATCCAACCTTCACCCACAGGCATTTAGGCAATTATATCACGTAAGCAGATAGCCTCATGGTAGCATACTATCATGGCAGTCACTCACACACATGCAAGGATGCTAAAGCATAAACACCTACCGAGTACTCCAAGCCAAAGAAAGAAGCTAATTAGAAATCATGCATGAATCCTAACTATGCTGAAATGCCTAATGCAACACATGCAGGAATGCAACTACAATAGGCTCGGCTATTCTAAACATGGCATATGATGATGCTACAGCTAACACGTATTCAACTTGAAATTGAAATACAATGCAGTTAGTATGATGCGCCAAGCCCAGTGCATGCAAGACAGATGAATGAATGCAAACATGCGAGTATAAGTATGCTAATTGAAACATGCCCTAATCTAACCATCATAAGCTCGTAAATAAAAGGGAGAAAGACGTGGGGTTGGAAGACATACATCACACACACGCACACTTATTACAACATTGCCCTCTCTCGGAGGGTCCGAATAAATAATACAGTCCGAATAAATAATTAACTACTCTTAGCTAATTAAATATTACAAAACCCTAATTAATTAACAAATTAACTAGGAAAGAAAATAAATTAGCATGCAAACTAAATAGGATGGACTGCCTCAGCTCTGTCCGAATGATGAAAGATGCATGCATGCTCGAGTCGCCTCGTTGGGAAATTCCTCGCGATGCCCCGATTTGCCTCTGTTTGCAATTGATCCCGGAATATTATGCAAAGCTCCAAAAGGCTGCTGGTTTCTGGTTTGCTGCAATAGAGAGCAAGAAAGGGGCAGGGCAAAGTATTTTCAACACATGTGTGCACGACTACCCTCCCCGTCATTGCACAAGCTCTAGGGAGTGTAGACCTCGATCCTCGTGCCACCAATCACGCATCTCGATGCATGATGGCCGAGGAGTCGGATTGCACGACTCGATGTGAAATGAATGCACATGAAAACACAACAAGGCCTAGACTCCAACTAGGGGTAATCCGGAGTGTCGGCGACCGAGAATCGAGGCACGTTTCATCACTTGGAGTACAAAACGTCTCTCGTTTCTCGTGTTTGGACTAAACCCTACTCCAAACGCAATGCAACAAAATGGCATACACAATGTGACTAACATGAAACCCTAAATGTAATGCAGCCTAATCATGCTGGCATGTGAGGGATGATATGTAAACATGCAACCTAGTATACGCAATGCTATGGACTAAAATGGCATACACAATGCACATGAGCTGTATGGCATACACAATGCACACATACGAAGATGGACATGCACAAAGGCATAATCAAAGCATACACAATGCAATGGTCAAATATGCAACAACATGAACATGGCATACACAATGCAAGATGGACTTAGACTAAAATGAGTGGACCTCAGCCACACTCAAATTAGAGGCCAAACATGATGGAATTAGGCAACGAAACTCATGCAAATATGTACCAATGCAAGGGACCGATCCAAGGCACCAAATGCCACTCTACCAAAGCATGGCCAGGGATGAAATATGGCATACATACACACATTCTCCAGCTCTGAAACATAATGCACAATGGTCCCGAATCATGCAAACACTTCACACAATGCATGCTAGATGGCCCGAATACCGAAACTAGTGAAGCGGATTACACTAGAGGTACACAAAGCAATGCACAAATGGAAAAACCAACCCCGAATAGACCTTAGGCAGGTCCAAGACAGTGGGAAAATGGCCTAAAATGATGGCTCAACATGCAAAGAAATGAAGTTCATTCAATGGTCCGAAAACAGGGCATTCATGCACAACTCTCAAACACATTTAACGAGTGGAAATCATGGGAATATGGCATACATGTAAGCTCTGAAATATGATGTGTAATGGCCCCCAAAACATGAAAACACTTCAGTATATGCATGCAATAGACCTCAAAGCTCAAAGCTAAGCATGGACATTGAACTACAAGCATGCAAAACAAGCATCATTCGACCATGAGACCCAAAAACAGAGCTAAGACAGTCCAAAACATGAACAAAATCAGTTTAAGGCATAGTGTAGACACCCTATTTTTGACCGACCTTAAGACTCAGACGTCACCGATTGAGTGCTTGGTGATGTTGCATATCGTGCTCGTCCTAAAGTTTCAGAGTCTCGGCTGCGAGCCTTGCCTCCGGACTTCCGGACTCTTTCGTGCCTTGCCTCGGTTTGTGAACCAGGCTCTGTTTTCTTTGTTTTCTCTTCCCGAAGGGAGGGAGAGGTCTCGCAGATTGTCTCTCAGTGGCCGTAGGCTACGTTTCATGGTCGTAGGCCATTTTTCCCATTTGGAGCCCGGTTTTCGGTTTTTCGGAGCCGTCGGCCGTGTGCCTCGGTTCGGGACCGCTTAACCACCTCCGTTTGCTCCGGTTTTTGGCACACACCTTATTTCCTCCCTTTTGAAGGACACTGTGGTTCGAGAGACCAACTTCATGGTCGAACACCACTTCCAGTGCCTAACAGTCAGTTTTCGGTGCCCCAAGCTACGCGTTTTGGCCCCCGAACCTTCGTTTTGCATCAGTTTGGTCTCATTTTTGGTGGAGGCCTTATTTTCATTATTAGGAAAGTTGTAGAAGGGTGGGAGGCCAGTAATTGTTCTGACAACTAGGTTTATTTCTTCATCGCCCTCCGTCGCCCTTTTTCTCACTAGAAAGCCAATGTTGACCACCCTTAGGCCACTTTTTCTAGACCTAAACCATATATTTGTGTTGTACACACCTGGGAGGCCACCAATATGATATGACCGGCCAGTAATTGTCTCTGACCCTTTTGAACCCCTCTAAAAAATTGGTTTTTCTCTCTCCTGGTTCACTTCTTCCAGTTTTTGACCACATAGTTGTGGTTGTGCATACATGGGAGGCCATCTTTTTGGGGTGGCCAGCCACTAATCATGCTTGACCCTTTTGACCCCTGGCCGGCCGGCCATGGGGGAGGCCGACCGGCCACCTGAACCTTCTTGAGCTCGGCCGGGCCATGATCCTCTCTCCAGGTACTTTCCAGTTGGGCAATTTGTTTCCCCCTAGATTTTGTATCCGGGGGGCTGCCTTTTGGGGGGAAATTTGAATTTGATTTTCCCTCCCTTTCCTCCACTCCTCCCTCTATAAAACCAGACCCCCCCAGCTCCATTTTGGGGGGTTACAAAAATTGCTTTGAGCCTCTTGCATTAACTCTCCCTCTCTCTCTACTCCAAGCCTCAAAACCCTAAGGTTCTTGCACCAATCCATAGCACCACACCTCCCCACTCCATTCCAGCAAGTTGGAGGCCATTTCTAGAGGCTAGGAGCACCATTTCTTGGACCAAAAGCTGTTGAAGACATAGGTTACAAGGGTGAGTCCCATTTTCCCTCTTTTGTGCACTATTTTGGTCTATATCTTAGCTCTTTGTGCTTATATGTTTGGGCTCCGATCCAAACTGAAAATAGTCTTATTTTGAGCCCTTTTCGTGTTTGATTAAGGGCCTTTCTCTGTTTGAGGTCTCCTACTATCACTTGCCTCTTTAACTCTCTTTTAGGCCTATTTTTGCATAGTATTTTAGGCTTATTTGTGAGCTGTTTTGGACTTGGTCATAAACTGTAAAATATCTTTTTTTGACCCTCTCTTCAACTTTGTTGAAGGGCTCTCCTCTGTTTGAGGCCATCTACTGCCACTTGTCTCTTTATCCCTCTTTTAGGCCCTTTTCTTGCATGATAGTTTAGCCTTACTTGCGTTCATTTTCGTGGCTTGATATAAACTGAAAAGTGCCTGGTTTTGAGCCCTATTCAACATTGTTGAAGGGATCTTTGCCATTTGGGCCCAGCCACTGCCCCTTGTCTCTAATCTCTCTTTCAGGGCCATTTTTGCATGATAGATTAGCCCTACTTGTGTTCATTTTTGAGAGTTGTCATAAATTGAAAAATATCTTTTTTTAGTCTCATCTTCAAGTTTTTTTAAGGTTCCATTTTTGTTTGAGGTCATATGCTTCCTTGTATGCTTGATTGTCCCTTGTTTTGAGCCTTACACCTAAGTTCTTATTGCATGCTTTGTTTGGTCTTCTAGCCACTGTAATCCAGTGGATTTCTAGTGGCTTTGATACTATGTTGAGCCTCCAAATTAGAGGAGGGTGACCCCCTGCTCACCTTGACTTGTTTGGTGGTCATTTTGGCCTTCCAAAGAGGCCCTATCTTGCATGCCTTGTTGACTGATTTCAGGGCCAATTTGGTGAGTTTTGGGACTACCATATTTTATTTTCAGAGTCGGTTTGGTGCTGCCACATGTCTATCTTGTATGTGCTTAATAACCCCTTGTATGGCCCTCTAAAGTAACTCATCATTTTTGCATGCCATGGTTGCATATCAGTGGTTATTTGGGCCTATTTTCATATGTTTCATTCACTGATTTTTGATGGTTTGATGAGATTCCATATGCTTCATATACTTGCCATGTAAACCATGTTTGCTAGTCAAAATTGCACGCTATCTTAGTCCATCTTGCTAGCACTTTTTGGCCATGCTTTGAACTAGAAATGTTCATGTTTTGGGACTACATTGGTTCTGTCTTCATGCTTCATGATCAAATAATGCATGCTTTGTATAGCTATAAGTCATTCCATGTGCCTAGTTTTGAGTTTCAGGGTTCATCTCATGCATCGGGTGCCATGCTTCCATGTTTCGGGGTCTTTTAGCAGCATGTTTTAGTGCTGGATTTTGCATGTTTGCATACCATGTTCCATGCCTTGCCATGCTTTGTCTAGAGTGGCATTCGTGCCCTAGGATCGGTCCTTGGTTTGCGTGCACGTGTGCACGCATCTCGAGTGTCTCATTTTCATCTAATGGCCTCCTATGTGAGTGTGGCTGAGGTCCACTTGTATTGGTGTAAGCCCATTATGCATTGTGTATGCCATTTCATTTCATAGTATTATGTATGCTAGGTTGTATGTTAGTGCATTGGTGTTATGCCATGTTACCTCGTGCATCGTGTATGCCATTTCATAGCATTGTGCATGTTAGGTTATATCTTAGTTGCATTCATGCATGCCATGCATATTGCATTGTGCTTGGGATAGGAGTGAGCCCAAGCACGGGAAACGAGGGACGTTTCGTACTCCAAGTGACGGAACGTGTCTCAATTCCCGGTCACCGACACTCCGGATTAACCATGATGGAGTCTAGGTTTTGTTGTATCTTTATGTGCATTCATCTCATATTGAGTCGTGCAATTCGACTCCTCGGCCATCATGCATTGAGATGCGCGATTGGTGGCACGAGGATCGAGACATGCATACATATGTGAAAATACTTTGCCATGCCCCTTTGTTGCTCTCTGTTGCAGCACATCAGAAATCAGCAGCTTTCCTGAGTTTGGCACGCATTCCAAGAACAACTGCAAACAGAGGCAAACCGGGGCATCGCAAGGGATTCTCCGCGCAAGGCAAACCCGAACATGCATCATTCATCATCTGGAGCAGAGTTGAGGCAGTCCCTAGCTTGCGTGCTAGTTTATTGCTTTCCTAGTTAATTTGTTAATTAATTAGGGTTTTGTATTATTTATTCGGACTGTATTATTTATTCGGGACTGTATTATTTATTCGGACCCTCTGCGCGAGGGCAATGTTGTAATAAGTGTGCGTGTGTGTGATGTATGTCTTCCAACCCCACGTCTTTCTGCCTTTTATTTACCAGTTTATGGTGGTTAGATTAGGGCATGTCTCAATTAGCATACAGTATGATAGCATGTTTGCATTCATTCATCTGTCTTGCACGCACTGGGCTCAGCGCACCATACTAACTGCATTGTATTTCAATTCTGAGTTGAATACTTGTTAGTTGTAGCATTTCACATGCCATCTTTAGAATAGCCGAGCCTACTTGTAGTTGCATTTTGCATGTGTTGCATTAGACCTTTCTGTATAGTTAGGATCATGCATGGATTTCTAATTAGCTTCTGTTTTGGCTTGGAGTACTCGGTAAGTTTTATGCTTTAGTATCCTTGCATGTGTGTGAGTGACTGCCATGATAGCATGCTTACCATGAGGCTATGTGCTTATGTGATATAACTGCCTGAATGCCTATGTACTTTTGTCGAGCTGTCGTGTTTCGTGTTTTGAGTTGTTACTCTTTGTTTAAACAATTTTGTTGAGTCCTGCTTATCGAATGGTCGGCTTTGTTGTGTTTTGCTTATCGAGTTGTAAACTTGCTAAGATTCTGTTATTTCTTAGTGAGTCAAGTCGTTTAGTTTGTTGCGTCGGTTCACTACCTGACTTGGTAAATACACAGTGCACATTTCCATTCAATCTCATTTTTGTGCAAAATGATGCGATACGATGCTGAAAGCATAAAATACAACACTTTTTCAAAAAGCTGTTTCATTCCATCATGCTTCCTTTGTTACAACATTTTACAAACAAGGGTACAAGTTTACAGAAAATAAAACTGCCTAATAATATACAATGTGCTATAACTACTAGTAAAAAGGAAAATAAAGCAGGAAACAGCGGCATCAATGCTCTCAAGAGCAGGAATAAGAGGCCCTCTTCGTCCTTTTCTGTGGAACAGCCTCTATACCATCATCACCATCACCACCATCCGAGTCGGAGCTGTCATCCTCGGCATCCTCCTCGGCCTCGCCTCCACTCCCGGAACCAGGACCGGAGCCCTCCCCTCTGTCAGCAGATGTCTCTGACTAACGATTGGCAGCCTTCTCCTCCTCATCCTCACCAGCCTCCTCCTCTATAATGTGTGCCCTGTGTCTGTGAGACGAACCCCTCCCCGGGCTCCTCGAAAAGGCCTGGATGGCCCAGCTCCTCGAGAAGGCCCAGATGGTCCACCTCCCCGAGAAGGCCTAGATGGCCCGGCCTGCAGCTGAGCATATACCGGAGGCATCTGAAAATAAAGAGTTCAATTTGAATACATCAGCTCAAATATGTATATCAGATGCAGATACAAGAAAACTACATGAAATGGGTGCATTTAAATACAGTATGTAAGTGGGGTGTGTGTCAGATGTGCTCTACATAAGCAGCCTATCAATGCAGTAGAATGTTCAAGATTAGCATGTCATCGGAAATATGATAAGTGCAAGAAAACTGAACAATACCTGGACACCCATAATGGACAACTGTGCCTCTCTCCGCAGGACCATGCCCTCGAGTGCGGCCATCATCCCGAGCATCTCATCCATATACTCGACAAGAGGCTGTAGGTACAAATGCGAAACTATCAGTAAAGGAACGAATGTCCAAGTATCCGACTGATAAATCAAAGCTGTAAAGCATACCGGTGGTGAATCAGGATCTCTGACGTATCTATGGTCGGGCAGGGGAGGCTCTATCGGGATCGGGTAGGGAGTCCCGAATCGCCATCCCGTCAACTCGGTCGGCATGTCTGGCCACCCAGCATAATTATGAGTCGGAGGAATCGGGGGAACCAATCTGCCCCCACCTCTAGATGTGCCAGCCTTACTGGTGGAAGGGGCATCTGCAGCCCGAGCCCGGGCCCGGCTCAAAGATGGCATACCAACAAGCCTCATCATCGGAGTACGGACTCCCGTCAATGGAGGCATCAGATACGTGTGACGGTAAGTAGCGTAATCCCCCTCCTCAAGATGTAGTAAAGCATCAGTACCCAGCATAGCACTAGCAACATCCCGGGGAGGGAGCCTATCAGCGATCCGCATATCAATCGGGGGTGCTGAGGGAAGGTCCTGAGAAGTGTAGCTCCATACCTGACGCAAGAAGCGGTCCCCCAAAAACCAGGCCCTACCAACTGGCCCCTCGAACAGGATCCTATACCGAGAGGCACCCCACGCTCCGGCAAACTGGAATCGGAGATCTTCACCTAAAGGCGCCCAGGGCTGCCATGTGATCTACGAATAACCGATGCATAAACCAATCAGAAATCAGGAATGTACAAGACAAATCAAAGATGAAAACAAAAAGAACTGAGAGTTCTGAAATACCTCCGTCGACCGCACTGTATCAAAGTACTGCCATAGATAAAGGAGAGACTCCCGAGGTCGTGGCCGGTGCTGACCCTCGAATACAAGTGAATATGGGGTCATGAGGGGCCCCCTCCACCACAAACTCTGGGGCTAATGTCAGGAAGTACACATAGATCCATAACTGTGGAAAACAGTGCAGAATGTAAATACAAAATGCTGAGGGCAAACTGCAAGGTACAGAGTGTAAAGTGCGCCGTGTGTGCAATGTACAAGTAATGAGGAGCAGAAATGTAAATCAAGAGGGCAAAAAGTACCTCCCAGGCTCTCCAATAGCCGCCGAGTAAGTCCCCCCGCCTACGGGAGGTCGCGCTCATGTAGCAATAAAGGGTAGCCAAGCCGGTGCCACCCCAGTCTTACCGTCTGACCTGTGATAAGTCCACCAAAGCACTCAACAGATAGAGCCCGACAGTGTTCGCCCTATCGGCAAACAGAGTGGTCCCGAAGAGGAACATCAGAAAGCCGCGGGCATACTGTGCTGCCTCCTCAGGAGTCTCAGGCTCCATCTCCACCCTTCGGAAATGGGAAGAAAACCAGGTGTATCGGACTCTACCTGAAGATCTGTCCACTGGCGGGCGAGCTCCCAATAAATATATCCAGACCGCCTCCCACTGGCCCATGTCCTCGTCGTATGGGATAGCCCAACATCCCACGTCAAGGCCGATCAATACGGCAAAGTCAAACGGGGTCATAGTCATGTCCCCCGTGGCAGAGAAATGGAAGGAGTTGGTGGTGTCCCCACCATCTCTCCACCAAGGCACCCATCAGCGTCCTCCTAGCAGGACAACGAGATAGCCCAGTACAGAAAGGCCTAAACCCTGCCAAGTCAACCAAATCCTGGACAGCCTCCGGGAGCTCGACGTACCACTCTCTCGCCGCGGTAGAGCCATATCCCCGCACAGTGCGAGAAGTCACCTGCATTCAGAATGAATACATGTTTCAGCATTTTTAGAATAAAATGAATGAGCTGCGCGCAAATGAAATGAATGAGCTGCGTGCAAAAATGAATGAGCTGCGCGCAAATGAAATGAATAAGCTGCGTGCAAATGAAAGGAATAAGCCGTGTGCAAATGAAATGAATAAGCTGTGTACAAATGAAACGAATAGGCTGCGTGCAAAGTAAAGTAAGTAAGCCACATGTTCAGGGTTAAAAAAGTGTGGGCCGTGTGCTCGTCATCAATTTCGTGGGCTGTGTGTCCATCTCAAAGTTCGAGCTGTGTGCTAGACATCAAGTATTTGGGCTGCATGTTCAGATTTCATAGTGTGTGCTGCGTGTTCACCTCAACAATGGGCTGTGTGTTCAGAAAATTAGAGTTTGGGCTGTGTGTTCTGCTCTCAATCAGTGTGTGCTGCGTGTTGACCTTCAATTCGGGTTGTGTGTTCAGAAAATCAGTGTTTGGGCTGCGTGTTCAACTCTCAATCAGTGTGTGCTGCGTGTTCACCTCAACAATGGGCTGTGTGTTCAGAAAATTAGAGTTTGGGCTGCGTGTTCTACTCTCAATCAGTGTGTGCTGCGTGTTCACCTTCAATTCGGGCTGTGTGTTCAGAAAATCAGAGTTTGGCCTGCGTGTTCTACTCTCAACAAGTGTGTGTTGCGTGTTCACCTTCAATTTGGGCTGTGTGTTCAGAGATTCAAGGTTTGGGCTGTGTGTTCTATTCTCAACAAGTGCAGGTTGCGTGTCCACAATCAATTTATGGGCTGCGTGTTCAGAAATTCAAAGTGATTGAACTGTGTGTTCGGAATGTAAACAGAATGCTGTGTCATAGACTAAAGATTCTAAACAAACTGTGTACTCAAAATGAGCAGATAAACATAGTAAAGGCACGAAATGCACAGAAAACACAGAATAAGTGGCAGAAAATGTAAAAGCGAAGTAAATACCTCTCGAGCCTCATGGGAGAGGTGAGACTCCGGCTCTCGCAAAAGTAAATCTGCGGGCGCCCGCTCGTCAAAATCAGTAAAGTGATAGAAAACAGCCCGCGGAAGAATATGTGCTGGAGGGTCGTACCTCTCGGGTATGAAGGGTCGAACCCTCGGAGGCAGAGCCATGATATCCGGATCACCTCTGGCGCCCGGAGGACCTCCACCATGAGGAAAATGACCAACCATTTCAGAAAATCTGTAAAAAGGAGCAAAAACGAGCAAAATGAGCCATAAATTGGAAAAAGTCAACAAAAGTCAACTCTCGGGAAATGAAAAAGTCAACAAAAGTCAACTCCCGAGAAAATCTTCCAAATATTGAGACAAACTCACCTCAAGTGGCGAAAATGAGAAAAGAAGCCCCGAAATCAAAATTTAATCGGTTCAAAGTGAAGAGGACTAAAAGATTCGCGAAAACAACTTGCGTGGGGCGTTGGAAAACACGTATAGAGCGCAGATCTGAAGAAGAAAATGGTTTGGGAAGGTAGAGGAGGCTATTTCGGAGCTGCACTTATGAGGAAAAGTGCTTTGGATAAGCACATTTAAAGAAAAGGGAGCAAAAAGACCAAACTGCCCCGAATTTGGGCTAAGTGGCCGGCCGGCCACCTTTTCTGGTAGGCCGGCCACCCCTCTTCAAAAACCTGGCCGGTGGCCTCCCCCTAGGAATAAAACTGGCCGGTGGTGTTCCCCATATGGCCTTCAAGGTCCTTGTAAATTTTGGTGATGATTGGAGTCCCCGGGACCTGAAAAAGTACAAGAGAAGTGCACTTTCCGTCGCGAAATCGCTCCACCGGAACTTCAACTTCAACTTTCGATGCGTGTCTCATCATTAATCGTCAAAAGCAAGGTGTATCCTTTTTTGAACATGTTGTGACCCCTCCGGAAGGTGAACCAGAGGCCGCGATCGAGTCGCCCTCCCCGAAACGCGCATTCCCTTGCTCGTTGTTTTGTGACAATGGTGCATTCTAGTTTACACTTGTTCTGCATTGTTGTGCACATAACTTGCATTCTCATGCATATACTTGCATTGTTATGAACGTTTCCTTGATATTACCATGCCTCCGCGCTTAAACTCGCGTTGCCGCGCGCGTTTTTCCTCTCATTGTGTTGCACTTTTCCACCAGCACCACATTTGTCTGCATTCGATATCACATTGAACATATGGTATCAAATATGTTGTGCTTGTTGAGTTTCTTTCTTTTGCAGGCACGATATTGTATGTACGGTTCATTTGAAGCTAGTGCGACCAGACGAATCGCGCAGGTATTGTATCTTCTCCGTGTGAGACGCGACGAGAATTGAATAATTCTCCGCATTCCTAACTGCATGAAATGTAGTTGTCACTTTGCATTCTTGCTTAAAACTATTGCATCTATTTGTGAATACTTGCTTCATTACAGCTTGCTGCATTTGCATGATCATTAAGTTACATCTGGCCTTGTGCATACCGCTTTGCATTTTGCCCCCCGCCTGCGGGCATGCCTGCGGGCACATTTCTTTGTTATCTTGTATGATTGTCTAAGTCTTCGGCCTTGTCAAAAATGAGTCGTCTCTGGGCTTTGACATTCACTCCCGTCACTTACGTCACTTATGACTTTCGAGTTATGACTTTCGAGTTCTGTCAAAGAGGGGCAACTGTAGACACCCCATTTTTGACCGACCTTAAGACTTAGACGTCACCGATTGAGCACTTGGTGATGTTGCATATCGTGCTCGTTCTGAGATTTCAGAGTCTCGGCTGCGAGCCTTGCCTCCGAACTTCCGGACTCTTTCGTGCCTTGTCTCGATTTGCGAACCAGGCTCTGTTTTCTTTGTTTTCTCTTCCCGAAGGGAGGGAGAGGTCTCGTAGATCGTCTCTCAGTGGCCGTAGACTACGTTTTATGGTCGTAGGCCATTTTTCCCGTTTGGAGCCCGGTTTCCGGTTTTTCAGAGCCGTTGGCCATGTGCCTCGGTTCGGGACCGCTTAACCACCTCCGTTTGCTCCGGTTTTTGGCACACACCTTATTTCCTCCCTTTTGAGGGACACTGTGGTCCGAGAGACCAACTTCATGGTCGAACACCACTTCCGGTGCCTAACAGTCAGTTTTCGGGGCTTCGGGCTGCGCGTTTTGGCCCCCGAACCTTCGTTTTGCATCGGTTTGGGCTCATTTTTGGTGGAGGCCTTATTTTCATTATTAGGAAGGTTGTAGAAGGGTGGGAGGCCAGTAATTGTTCTGACAACCAGTTTTATTTCTTCATCGCCCTCCGTCGCCCGTTTTTCTCACTAGAAAGCCAAAGTTGACCACCCTTAGGCCACTTTTTCTAGCCCTAAACCACATATTTGTGTTGTACACACCTGGGAGGCCACCAATATGATATGGCCGGCCAGTAATTGTCTCTGACCCTTTTGAACCCCTCTAAAAAATTGGTTTTTCTCTCTCCTGGTTCACTTCTTCCAATTTTTGACCACATAGTTGTGTTGTGCACACATGGGAGGCCATCTTTTTGGGGTGGCCGGCCACTAATCATGCTTGACCCTTTTGACCCCTGGCCGGCCGGCCATGGGGGAGGCCGGCCGGCCACCTAAACCTTCTTGAGCTGGCCGGCCATGATCCTCTCTCTAGGTACTTTTCAGCTGTGCAATTTGTTTCCCCCCAGATTTTGTATCCGGGGGGCTGCCTTTTGAGGGGGAAATTTGAATTTGATTTTCCCCCCCTTTCCTTCACTCCTCCCTCTATAAAACCAGACCCCCCAGCTCCATTTTGGGGGGTTACAAAAATTGCTTTGAGCCTCTTGCATTAACTCTCTCTCTCTCTCTCTCTACTCCAAGCGTCAAAACCCTAAGGTTCTTGCACCAATCCATAGCACCACACCTCCTCACTCCATTCCAGAAACTTGGAGGCCATTTCCAGAGGCTAGGAGCACCATTTCTTGGACCAAAAGCTGTTGAAGACATAGGCTACAAGGGTGAGTCCCATTTTCCCTCTTTTGTGCACTATTTTGGCCTATATCTTAGCTCCTTGTGATTATATTTTTGGGCTCCGACCCAAACTGGAAATAGTCTTATTTTGAGCTCTTTTTCATGTTTAATTAAGAGCCTTTCTCTTTTTGAGGTCTCCTACTATCACTTGCCTCTTTAACTCTCTTTTAGGCCTATTTTTGCATAGTATTTTAGGCTTATTTGTGAGCTGTTTTGGACTTGGTCATAAAACTATAAAAATATCTTTTTTTGAGCCCCTCTTCAACTTTGTTGAAGGGCTCTCCTCTGTTTGAGGCCATCTACTGCCACTTGTCTCTTTATCCCTCTTTTAGGCCCTTTTCTTGCATGATAGTTTAGCCTTACTTGTGTTCATTTTCGTGGCTTGATATAAACTGAAAATTTTGAGCCCCTCTTCAACTTTGTTGAAGGGATCTTTGCCATTTGGGCCCAGCCACTGCCCCTTGTCTCTAATCTCTCTTTCAGGGCCATTTTTGCATGATAGATTAGACCTACTTGTGTTCATTTTTGAGAGTTGTCATAAACTGAAAAATATCTTTTTTTAGTCTCATCTTTAAGTTTTTTTAAGGTTCCATTTTTGTTTGAGGTCATATGCTTCCTTGTATGCTTGATTGTCCCTTGTTTTGAGCCTTACACCTAAGTTCTTATTGCATGCTTTGTTTGGTCTTCTAGCCACTGTAATCCAGTGGATTTCCAGTGGCTTTGATACTATGTTGAGCCTCCAAATTAGAGGAGGGTGACCCCCTCTCACCTTGACTTGTTTGGTGGTCATTTTGGCCTTCCAAAGAGGCCCTATCTTGCATGCCTTGTTGACTGATTTCAGGGCCAATTTGGTGAGTTTTGGGACTACCATATTTTATTTTCAGAGTCGGTTTGGTGCTGCCACATGTCTATCTTGTATGTGCTTAATAACCCCTTGTATGGCCCTCTAAAGTAACTCATCATTTTTGCATGCCATGGTTGCATATCAGTGGTTATTTGGGCCTATTTTCATATGTTTCATTCACTGATTTTTGATGGTTTGATGAGATTCCATATGCTTCATATACTTGCCATGTAAACCATGTTTGCTAGTCAAAATTGCACGCTATCTTAGTCCATCTTGATAGCACTTTTTGGCTATGCTTTGAACTAGAAATGTTCATGTTTTGGGACTGCCTTGGTTCTGTCTTCATGCTTCATGATCAAATAATGCATGCTTTGTATAGCTATAAGTCATTCCATGTGCCTAGTTTTGAGTTTCGGGGTTCATCTCATGCATCGGGTGCCATGCTTCCATGTTTCGGGGTCTTTTAGTAGCATGTTTTAGTGCTGGATTTTGCATGTTTGCATACCATGTTCCATGCCTTGCCATGCTTTGTTAGAGTGGCATTCGTGCCCTAGGATCGGTCCTTGGTTTGCGTGCACGTGTGCACGCATCTCGAGTGTCTCATTTTCATCTAATGGCCTCCTATGTGAGTGTGGCTGAGGTCCACTTGTATTGGTGTAAGCCCATTATGCATTGTGTATGCCATTTCATTTCATAGCATTGTGTATGCTAGGTTGTATGTTAGTGCAGTGTGTATGCCATGTTACCTCGTGCATCGTGTATGCCATTTCATAGCATTGTGCATGTTAGGTTATATCTTAGTTGCATTCATGCATGCCATGCATATTGCATTGTGCTTGGGATAGGAGTTAGCCAAAGCACGGGAAACGAGGGACGTTTCGTACTCCGAGTGACGGAACGTGTCTCAATTCCCGGTTACCGACACTCCGGATTAACCATGATGGAGTCTAGGTTTTGTTGTATCTTTATGTGCATTCATCTCATATTGAGTCGTGCAATTCGACTCCTCGGCCATCATGCATTGAGATGCGCGATTGGTGGCACGAGGATCGAGACATGCATACATATGTGAAAATACTTTTCCATGCCCCTTTGTTACTCTCTATTGCGGCACATCAGAAATCAGCAGCTTTCCTGAGTTTGGCACGCATTCCAAGAACAACTGCAAACAGAGGCAAACCGGGGCATCGCAAGGGATTCTCCGCGCAAGGCAAACCCGAACATGCATCATTCATCATCCGGAGCAGAGTTGAGGCAGTCCCTAGCTTGCGTGCTAGTTTATTGCTTTCCTAGTTAATTTGTTAATTAATTAGGGTTTTGTATTATTTATTCGGACTGTATTATTTATTCGGGACTGTATTATTTATTCGGACCCTCTGCGCGAGGGCAATGTTGTAATAAGTGTGCGTGTGTGTGATGTATGTCTTCCAACCCCACGTCTTTCTGCCTTTTATTTACCAGTTTATGGTGGTTAGATTAGGGCATGTCTCAATTAGCATACAGTATGATAGCATGTTTGCATTCATTCATCTGTCTTGCACGCACTGGGCTCAGCGCACCATACTAACTGCATTGTATTTCAATTCTGAGTTGAATACTTGTTAGTTGTAGCATTTCACATGCCATCTTTAGAATACCCGAGCCTGCTTGTAGTTGCATTTTGCATGTGTTGCATTAGACCTTTCTGTATAGTTAGGATCATGCATGGATTTCTAATTAGCTTCTGTTTTGGCTTGGAGTACTCGGTAAGTTTTATGCTTTAGCATCCTTGCATGTGTGTAAGTGACTGCCATGATAGCATGCTTTCCATGAGGCTATGTGCTTATGTGATATAACTGCCTGAATGCCTGTGGGTGAAGGTTGGGTTATTTGGATTGGAACAAATCATCGACCGTGAGTTTTAAGCCCACTAGATAGTGGCAAAACCATCTTTTCTAAGCCCACTCGAGGGTGGCAAATCCACGTCTTAGCCTACTTGCAGGTAGCACCATCAAACCATTTTCAAACAAACAAACATGAAATGTTTTGTTCCAATTCAGGCGATCCAGTCTATACTTGTATGCGGTGCGCATCACATAGTAAATCTAGGCTAATAACCGGAATAAGAACGCATAATGTTTTCAAAACTAGATATCATGGTTAGTAGAGGCCGATCTTTGATCGGGCGAGCGGGGGTGCTCACGAAGTGACCTTCCCCAATCGTACCCAAGTTCCTGAGCCGAGGCAACTTTGGTGATGATGGACACGTGGCCTTAGGCAAACGAGTCAGGGTTTTCTAAATTTCCCCAAAAAAATAAAATATTTAGGTGGCGACTCTGTATCTGGCAAAGCAGTCCATGTTTGGCACTTCTTTTCTATAAATCTGTTTTCTCAAAACGATTTGCCGGATTTGGACTCTTTGGTTCAAGATTTAGAACCGTGACAAATTGAGTCCGAACTGTAGCATGAGGCCCAAGGGCGCATCTACACATGGCCAAAAAGTGCTAGAATCGAGGGCCAACATGGCATGCAATGTAAGCTAGTAAAGGGGATTTGTACTACAAGTATGTGAAGCACATGAGAGGTCACCAAACCAGAAAAACTCAAAAGTATGCCATGCCAAATAATGCCCAAAAACTCATGGAAACATGGCCACTGCATGCAAGAATGATATGTTCCTTTGAAAGGCCAATAAGAGGGTTATTCTACACATGCATGATGGACATACAAAATGGCAAAACCACCTTTGGACAGAGGTTATGATGGCCCTAAAACTCACTGAAAATGGGCTGAAATGAGTCTAGGAAGCATGCAAGTAAAGGTCCCTTTGAAAGGCCTTGAAGAGGGTTACTCTACACATGCATAATAGACATCCAACATGGCAAAAAGGGCTCTGGACAGAGCCTATGTAGGTTACAAAACTCACCAAAAAAGGCCTGAAATATGACTTTGAAACATGCAAATAGGAGCTCCTTTGTAAAGCCAACAAAGCTAGTAAACAAAACAAGGGGTGAGAGGGTCACCCCTCTCTGATTTTGATGCTCAAAAGCACATGTTAGCCACTGAAAATCTACTAGATTTCAATGGCTAAAAGGCCAAACCAAGGCCAACACAAATGCTCTAATGCATAGCTCAAAATAAGAGGAAATGAAGCATGCAAGGTTGTAGATGACCCCCAACAGATAAATGACCTTAAACAAACTTCAAGAGGAGCTCAAAATAAGACTTTTTTCAGTTGATTACAAAGCTCAAATATGCTTGTAAGTATGGCTAAAAGATGAAGCAAAATAAAGCCTTAAAATGAAGAAAAGTGATTACCCTTGAAGCTCAGCAAAAGCCACCCCAAAATCTGAGGCAAACACCTTCAATCAGCCCAAAAATAAGCTCCAAGGGACCTCAGCCCATAGATATGCAACTTTGGTGAAGGATGCTTGGGCAAACTAGTTGTATTTCTCTACTTCTATGCACTTCTATACACCAAAGAGTAAGAGAGAGAGAGGAAACTAGAGAAAAAGGCGGAGATTTTGGGTCTGGAAATGGTAGAGAGAGAGAGACTTTTTAGAGTGAGAAGCTCCCAAGCTTCTCTAAGAAGATTGTCCCCTTGAAAATGAGAGATATAGCCTCCTATATATCAAGAATGAGAGTTGGCTCGAAAATATCTGATTATAGGACAGCTGGAGGTTGTGAAAGACAGCTGGAGGAAAAATATCTATCAATTCGGAGCTTTCTGGGCATAAGTGGTCGGTCGACCACCTTTTCTGGTCGGCCTGCTACTTTTTCTGGTTTTTTCAAGACAAAAATTGGTCTACCAGAAAGAAAGGTGGTCGGCCAGTGATTGGGAAGTCCAAAAGTGGTCATCCAGGTGTCCAAATTGAAGCCTCAGAAGTTAGCTTTCCAATGGCGCCAGCCTTGCATCAAAATTCCTCCTGTACAAAACGTTATGCCTGTTTTGGTGAAGCCACGCAGATTCGGTCCAACCGGAGTGATGCCCTACTTCAATCAACCATATCTCCCCCGTCCGGAATTGGTTTTAGGAGATTCTTGAGTGAAAAATGAAGCCCCGGAAGTAATATTTCTCACGGTGGTGGCCTCATAACTGGATTCCAAGTATGCAAATGAATAGGCCCGATTCGGCGAGAGCTGCTCGACTCTCTCTTAGCAGTTCATACCCATTTTCTCCCCCAACTGGGTTTCTTCCCTCTTCTCTTCTTTTCTTCAACTCCAAACCCCTAAGTAAGGTGTTTTGAAAAAAATTTCAAAGATTTCATCTCTCTTTCATTCATTTCCACTTTGTCCTTGCTCAGTTTACCGAAAAGCGCAACATTTAACGAAATGCGAGCGTCGGAACATCGTAAGAACTTTATTTTCAAAACATTTTGAAAGAGAGGGTTTCAAGGTCTAAAATCTTTTGATCAAGATTGTTTCGATCCAAAAGGGGTGTGAAGTTGAGATTTGACTCTCTTCTTGCCGAAGAAACTGAACTTTTGCCCTGCACACCTTTCTCCACCAAGTGAACCATCAGAAGTGCCCAAGTCTTAAGGGCGGTCAAAAATGGGGTGTCTACAATTACCCACAACAATTTTATCAATCTCATTTACCAAATTCTTGTGAGAGAGATATAATAAGAATCATCTAACAAATTATAGGAATTACAGCAATATTACAGCCATGATTGTCAAATTTTGAAAGTTAAGCAAGACATTTATACTTGTATCCCATCTGGGACAATGCTTCTCATACTAGTCCCATTGGGAGGGAAAGGAGATAATCATTAAGCTAATAACTGATGGTAATAACATTACTAATCCATGTTTGCCATTTTTATATCAAAATTATTGCACATACAAAAGTTGTGATGTGACAATCGGGAAATGTTGGCCTACTAATTACCTGAATAGGTCTTATTGAGCGAGTCTCCAAACTCTTTGTGCAGCTTATACACCCTATGCCCCCAAAATCCAAGTAGTCATACAAATACTCGGAAGCAATGCATCCACAGTGGATACGCTGTCATACCAAAATTCAACTAGACTTAGAAACCATAATGAAAATAGATGTTTGAACAATAGAAGGGCAATCGATGGCTTCGAAGTTACCTTTCGACATAATCTGCATTCCCTCCAACCAGATTGCTCCAAATGGAACGTCTCACAGTAAAGCAAATTCTCATATGCAGATCTACAGCCCACATGATGTGACATTAAACATTGTCCAAACAATAAATAAATAATAAAACAAGATATTGAAGCAGTCTACCAGAACAACTTTGAAATTTTGTTTTTGTCTTTTTGGCCTATTACAAGAAAAATTGCAATGTCTAATAAAGACAATAACACATCTTACTGGTTTGTATACAGTGAATAATGGGAGGAAAAAAATGGAGCAAACAAACAAAGAAAGATTTAACAAGAAACTAGAAAAAATTTCAAACAGTAGTAATTGCAACTATAAGTGTTAAATGAAGCTAATTATTGGCTAATTTTCATCATTTTAGACAGAACTTCTTGGCCACTAAATAAAATGGCTAGCCTTCTTTAGTCCTTCATCTTGATTCTTTTCTAAAGCATAGTATATCAAATATGGAAGATAAAAATTGACTTAATAGTTAAAGTAGTAGCAGTTATTGAGCATTATTCAGCCTGAATCTGACTACACTGATTTATTTTTATATTTTTGAGAAATGCTATGTATCTCAAATATTCTATCAAATATTATACCAAACCTCTCATATGGGGTGGGACTCACACAAATCCACATGTGTGTGGGTCCCACACCTATATGAGAAATTTTATAAAATATTTAATAGAATATTTGGGATCTTAGCATAACTCTATATTTTTTTTACATGCTACATACTAGGGGTTGGCATTAGCCCAAAACCCAACCCACTATTTTTAAGACTTGCGATAAATATTTGGTCATAGGATCAACCTAGGCTAGGATTTGGAGCTTGTTTAATTTTTTGGGCCCGGCTTGAGATAAAAATTTCTAGCCTGCCGTAGCCATTTTAAAATATTAATTTTAACTTTCATACTATTTAGTTACATAATAAACTTAAAAAGTAATGGAAGTTCGAAAAAGTTAAATATATGTCCCTTTTTATAGCTTAAATTTAATTGTTAAAAGACCAAAATTATCTCACTATTAGATTTCGTTAATTATTTAAATTCAAATAATTATTAAAAGTCTCCAAATCATTTAATACCCCCTCCAAGACACAATAATAAGAGTAATATTAAAAATCCCAAAAATTCTATTAAAATTTTTACCAAATGTCTTACATGGGTGTGGGACCCACACAATATGGATCCCATGTGGGTCCCATATCATGTGAGACATTTGTACCAAAGTTTTTACTAAATGTTTCACATGGATGTGGGACTCACCCAATATGGGTCTCATGTAGGTCTCATACCCATGTGAAATATTTGGTAGAATTTTGATAAAATTTTTAAAATCTTTAGCATTTTTACAATAATAATTCATATATATGGGTTAAATGAGTCAGGTTCGGCTTTTGAAATTTTTTTCGGGTTGAAATCAAGATAACAAGATTACACCCAATAGCTAACGGGCTAGACATGGTACGCATGTTCTTATTATTGCAAGCCCGACCCAAACTCAAACTCAAACTCAAACTATGCACACCCATACCCACATGGGAAAAAAATTGAAATTAAACAGAAAATTCAAATAGCAAAAGTATGAACATTTATAAGACAAAAATGTGACATTAAATTGATAATGGAACATTAGAAATTTTCAAATTTCAAAAATCGAATGAGCTCAAAAAAAAATTAAAAAATTAAAAAAAAAATGTCTTACTAGAGAGTCAAAATCCACAACCCCAAAGTACCCTTGGATAGGAATAAGAAATCAACACAGATACAGATGATGTGCCTGTTTGGTGCAACTTAAAAGCTGCTTCTTTCAGCTTTCAACTTAATTTAAGCTATTTTGATATGTTTGGTTTACCTTATAGCTTATAGCTTATAACTTTTTGGAAGTCAGTAATCAGCTTATTCTTTGAGTGGGGCAGGAGATGCTTAATTTATAAGTCAGAAATCAGCTTATGTTCATAGTTATAAGATATAAGCTGTTTAGGCATAAGCTATAAGTACTTTCCCACAGCTCTACCAAACAGGGCCGATATGTACTTGTAACTTTCTAAGAAGACAATAATAATAATAATAATAATAATAATAATAATAATAATAATAATAATAATATAAAATTGAATCTGCGACAGAGAAGTGGAGTCGGTGACGGTGATTGAGATTGCGATTGAGGTTTTTGAGAGGTGGGGATGGCAGGTTGAGACAGAGAGAGTAGACATATATATATATATTTAAAGAGAGAGGGTTTTGAGAGAGAGAGAGAGCGTGTTTGCATGCAGAGGAAACAGATGCACAAAATGCATGCATGACACTTGAAGACACCACGAGGTCGTCTCTCCACTTGAAACGTACCCACTCTCTCCCTCTCTCTCTCTGTCTCTCTCTCTCTCTATGCCTCGTAGAAAAATCCTTGATTGGTCCAAGGTTGGTCCAAGGTGTTCGGTGGGATAGTTTTCATCAATTACAAATTATTATACTTTTTCTAAATTTTCTAACAAAAATTTTGACCCGGCTAAACGAGGAGTTTTAGATGTGCATTTCACTTTATGATTTGAAATTTTGATTTGTAATGTTATATATTTTATATATATATATATTGTTATATTACTGGAATTGGTATTAGAGTTACAATCTAGTGCTTTCTATGTGTATTTCATTTTATGATTTGAAATTTTGACTTTTAATGTTATATTTTTTTTTATATATATAGTCACATCATTAGAGTTGGCATTAGAGTTACAATCTAATGCTCTCTATCATCACTAGAGTTGGCATCATTTTCTAATCACTTTGCTTGTTTTTGGTTTTCTGAAATCACTTTTTAAAAAATTCTATTTTCTTGTTTTTCGTACTTTTTTAATTTTATTGAATTTTTTAATATTTTAAGTAATTTTTTTTAATTTTTAGAGACACTTAATATAAATACACATAAAAAGTATAATTTTTGCGAAATTTTTTTTAAAAAATCCACTAAATACCAAAAATATAAAAAAAATGAAAATTCAGTATATTTTTATGTATTTATTAAATTTTTTAAAATATTTTTTCACAAATTTTTTACTTTTTAGATTTTTTAGATACATCTAAGTAAGGTATATCAAAAAAAGTAAAAAAAAAAAAATGTTTAAAATTTTAAAAATATTCACTTAAAAAATACGAAAAAAAAAAACTTAATTTTTAAAAAATTTAATCCAAAAAATTCAAATCAAACACACATATTGCCAGGACCAACTAATAACTTTCTCCCTATTACAAGCCTCTGGTCCTAACTCAAATGTGACTATTGTCAAATTACTTCAAAAGTTATTGGGGTAGTTTGGAAATAAGTTATTTTAATTATTTTTAAATTTTTAAATATACAGAAAAATAAAGAAAGAAATGACAATTTATAATAATTTTTTTGACTAAAATTAAAAATTGTCAAACGAAACCTAAGTCAAACAACTCTTCTAAGCTTACCGAACGAATTTTGTTAAAATATTCTTTTATCAATTTGTTATAAGTTAAAATTATTAATTAAAAATATAGTAATGCTACATTCGTAGAATATCTCTCCCATAAACTTTCAAATGACGTGTTCCTCTCTTCTCTCAAAACCTTTCAATCAATCTTGTCACATCATTAGGTTTGTGGGAAAAAAATTATATGGATGGAGCATTTTTCTTTAAAATATTTTTTTTAAATTTTTCAGTAATGTTACAAACACAGACTATACACCAGATGAGACACAAATGTCTCACAAATGGTAGGTCTCACCTCTGGTAATAAGTTCCACTTTTTGTGAAACATATATGTTTGGTTTTCTAGACGTATTGTTAATTTTTAAATAATTAGTTTTTGTAAACTTATTTAATTTATTTTTATTTAATAAATCATAAATAAAAATTACATCAAATAATTTGACATAAACTCTCAAAATAAAAAAATACGAATAACTCAAATAAATAGTTCAAAAACAGCACCACCATAAGAGGCTTATAAAAATAAAAATAATAAAAAACGTGTAATTATTTTAAATTTCTTAACTTGTGTCCTAAAATCTACGTTTACAAAATTATATCATAAAATTGATACAATTCTCCCATATAAAATGAACTCATTTTTGTTTGATTCATCACATATAAAAAATGTCCATTTATGTGATTGAATTATCTACACTTAAAATTTATCAAGTCAAAATTCAACATAACTGTAATACGAACACTACACTTGGCCTATTGAGCTTTCGTTTGGGAAGTGGGTTAGCTTTTTGGCTTTTTAATTTTTTTTGGTTATTTTAGCCTGGGCTAAAAAGTTTGGTTTGGAAAAGACTTTTTGGCTTTTTAGGTTTTTTGACTTTTTTTGTAAAAGAAGAGTATAATGATTATGGGTTGGATATGATGTTTTGTTTTTTGTGATTAAAATAACCTATTTTATCTTTTGTAGCTAAAATAGCCACTATAGCCCTTCCCAAACAATGCATGAATAAGGTGGTACGTTCCTTGACGGGCATAATATTTTACTTTAGTGTTATCGATATATTACGTAATTTTTCATTTCTATTATCTTCCTAAACAATAAAAATTAGACAGAAAGATTAAAAATCTAAAAGCATCTAGAGCTCACAAATATGAGTGTGTATCCTATCTTATGATTTATTTGTGTTAATAGTATTTTCAAAAGGCTATATCTAGGGAATAAACTTGTTTCCGTTGAATATTTTTAGATCAATATTGGCCTATATATTTTGGCAAGTTAGTTAAAAATCAATTTTTTCAATTTTTTCAATTTTTGATTTTTTAGAGTCACATCATCTCATTATTTTTGCACATTTTTATTATAAAAAAAAATTTTAAAAAAAGTCAAATTATTATTTTTTAACTACTTCCCTAAATAGGCCATTATTATTCAAGATTAAAATTTAGACTTAATTAATCATGTCCATAAATAGGTTTAAAAAGTGGATTTATATATCATTGGACATTATTTGAACATTCACATTAGACTCAATAAATTTTGAGTTAAATTATAACCAAAAAAAAATCTATTTTTGTATTTTAATTAGCATTTTCACTTTATCAAGCTCTCTATTTTTAATTTTAATTTTATAAAATATTCATTTTTATTGGGTGGTCTAATGAGTAGATGATTGGGTGGTCGATCATTTGGTGAAAATTGCCTAGATGGAAGATGTTGGGTGGTCTAGCGATTTACTGTAGCAATATCAAATTTTGTTTTGTTATAACTAGCCTGATGCAAAAATGTTTTTGGACCTTGTTTGGCTAGTATATGTAGCAAGGCTAATACTATGCTCTTATGTCAATTCAAAAAATAGATATACTTGTTAACTAAAATAATGAGAAGACAATGCAAAAGTGAAAAGCAATTCGTATTCATTTCGTTATAAATTTGTTCGAGTAGTTCATTAATTAAACAAGTCAAGCTTGAATATATTTTAGAACACTTTAAAATTTTCAAATCAAATTTAAACAATCAATTACTCATTCGAATTGATTGGATAAACTTTAAACTAATAATATTTTAGCATACATGCATATTTTTCTAACAATTAAATAATGCGACATAAAAGCATCTCACTACAACAAAAATACATTTTAGTGACACCATACTAGCGGCATGTTCTTAAAAAATGTCACAAAAAGAATATTTGGTGGCATTTTTTAGAAAAATGTCATAGAGCCACAATCATACAAGGCTCTAGTGGCATTTCAATTTTAAAAAGTGTCACTTCACTGCAACAAAAATGTTACTACAACAAATTTACACTTTAGTGACACTACATTAGTGGCATGTTTTTAGAAAATGCCACAAAAATAAAAATTGGCATTCAATGTTTTAGAAAAATACCACAGAATCACAAACATATAAGGCTCTAGTGGCATTTCAATAAAGAAATGTCATACCAATTTTATGGCATTTTATAAAATAATGACAGAAAAAATTATGTTCGTGACATTTACCAACAGATGCCACTAAACTTTAGTAGCAATGGCATTTTTAAAAAAATGTCAGGACACTAGGTAGGTGCAAATTACTTTTTATGGCACTTAGGTGAAAAGTGTCATATAAAAATATTTTATAGCATTTTGAGAAATGCCACTAAGCCAAAAACTTTCCAAACTTATAATGGCATTTTTGAAAAAACAAAAAATGCCAATATATTTTCTAAATTTTTAAAATGCAGTAAATGATTAAAAATAAATAAATTAAACTCAATATACACTACAGGAAAAAGCACATTCGGCGACTAAATTTCCTGACCAAAAAAAATTTGGTCGCTGAAAGTATAGCTTTCAACGACCAAAACAGCATTAGTAGCCAAAAGTAAAACTTTTTGGCGACTAAACAATTTTAGTAGCCAAAAGTCTACAATTTGCGACTAAAACTAAGTTTGGTCGCTGATTATATGGGTTTTAGTGACTGAAAAATTTTTAGTAGCCCAAAGTAAAGCTTTTTAGCGACTAAAAAAATTTAGTAGCCAAAAGTCTTCAATTGGCGACTAACAATAAGTTTGGTCGCTGATTACATGGGTTTTACCGACTAAAAAAATTTTAGTAGCCAAAAATAAAGCTTTTTGGTGACTAAAAAAATTTTAGTTGCCAAAAGTCTACAATTGGCGACTAAAAAATAAGTTTAGTCGCCAAAAGTGGTCATTTTTAGCGCGGGAGAACTAAAATCCTAAGGCGGGAATTAAATTTTTTGGCGACCAAAATTTTGGTAGCTGAAAGTGCATCTTCGGCGACCAAATCCAATTTTTGGTTGGCAAAAATTAAGTTTTTTAGCAACTAAAAAAACATTAGTAGCCAAAAGTGGTCTTTTTTTATTTTGCTAGTAAATAGTTTATTTTACATAAATTATGTTCAATAAAGTAATTATGTTTATAGATATACTTTTATATTAATATGGATATATGTACTATATAAATAATATATGTTGCATATATAATCATGTGGTGCTATAGAGGTGTAGTGGGAAGAGTGTGGTGTATAAGTTTATGGTGCGGGAGGTTGGCAGTTCGAGTCTCCGCAAGAGCGGATCAAATTGTTCTACAACGAATTATCGTCACGAATGGCACTTGATAGCGTCACGAATAGTGCCTACCATGATATTAAAGTGTCACTGAAAGGTTTTAGTCTTGATGGTGTAATGACACTTATAAGTGTCACTAACTCTTTTTTTAATGGCGCTTGATAGTGCCACAAATAATATCTACTATGACATCAAAATGTCATTGAAAGTTTTTAGCCATGATGGTATAGTGGCACTTGCAAATATCTACCGTGGCACGGATACAAATGGCATTTGTTCAAAATGCCACAAGACTAAAAAATGTCATTAAACCAATAGTTTTGTGGCACTTTCAGATGTCACTAAATTAAGAAAATGTTGTAGTGTCTCCAATGTTGAATAAATTTTTTTATCAAATTTAAGTAAAAATTTAATGAAATGTTTAATTTGATACCATTCACTCCGATGTTAAAACTAGAATTTTCATTAGATTTTTTCACTTCTCTGATTGTCCGAGAGGATGTCTAGACATGAATAAAAAAGACTGCTAAAGTTGCACATGGGTGGACATTTGGGAAGATGTCTGAAGGATGTCTGGTCCAACAATAACAATTTAAATTTGATAAAAGATAAAGGAATCTTTTCATTTAATGAAAGTTTTGGTTCATCCCCCGCTTAATATAAATCAGATAAAAGAATTAGAAGTTAAACAGTTATCATTTTTCATCGAATTTAAATTTGATAAAATATTAGATGCAACATTTGAGATGTCTAAGGACGGCACCACCTTTTACAAAATGGGGTCAACTAAACCTATTAACTAATTTTAAGAAATCTTTCTAACCGGGTGCTTCTCTCTTTACTCTTTCTCTTAGCTTTCTCTGTGCGGCCCTACTTGGGAAGGAAGAGAGGGCTTCGGCCTCCAACCACCTCTCTTCTCTCTCTCCCCCTTTTTTTTTTCCTCTGGTTTCTGCCAAATAAATTTGGGAGTTGTTCTTCCCAATCTCTCCCTCCTTGTGACGTGTTTTCTCTCCCTCCTTGTGACGTGTTTTCTCTCCCCCCTCCCCCTAATGGTGAAAGTGTGTTGGATTCTCCTTCTCCATCCCTCTGTTGTGGATCTGCTCCAGATTTGGTATGAGATTGAGTTTTCTAATTTTTCTTTTTTGTTTTTGTTTGTGTTTTGGTTTGATTTAATTTTGAAGTCCATCAGTGCTTGATGTAGCTTCCCACTTTGTGGTTATAACTTATGATTATATTTGGCATGCTCTACGACCGGTTATTTAGCATTTGCTTTGCAGTACTAGTACGAGCACAAGCACAAGTAGTATGGTTGTCGAATTTCATATTTTTACTCCTATGTATTTTTTATTTTCATCTTTCCTTTGTTTGGTGTAAGTTTATCTCTTGGATGGATTTCTCTTTGTATGTGCCGTTTGACTACATTAATGGAAATTTCTTTTGGTCAAAAAAAAAAACAAAAAAATATTTTTAATACTCACAACTTCTATCTATTTGTACGTGGTGCCGTTTGACTACATTAATGGAAATTTCTTCTGATAAAAAAAAATGAAAAATATTTTTAATACTCACAGCTTCTATCTATTTGTACCTATTACTTTGGCATATTTTGACAAGCTGGTTAAAAGTCAGTTTTTGGACTTTTGACTTTTTTGGATCACATCACCTCTCTACTATTTTACACATTTTCAGAAAAAGCAAAAAAATCAATTTTTAAGCAACTTCTCATAACAACCCACTTTATTTGTTACAATCTCTCCCACACAAACATTTTGCAATAATTCTTTTAACAAATTAAAAAATATCAGATCAGTACTGACTTTCATACTTTCCATTTTCATATTTATTATAGAATTAGGGTTCTAATTTCACCAATTATTATGTTTAAGTTTTGTGAAATCATGGAGGAATTATATAGAATTAAAAAATATATTACATATTGGATAACCCAATGAGATTAAAAATAATAAAAAAAATGGAGCTGCAATGTAATAAACAAAAATTCTAAAACTGGGTTTGTTTTAAAATTTTGAATAAAAAAAATAAAAGTGAACAAAATTTATATTTCATTTATTTTTTCTTCAATTTTTTTTTTTTTTTAACAAATTTCTTCTGAAATTCTTTATCCAAACACACCATAACTAAGGGTCCTTTTAGACTATCTCCAATGTTTCATCAAATATAAATTTGATAAGAAAACTTACTTTTTGCTACTTTAATGGTTCACCAAATTTTTCATCAAATCTAAGATTTCTCAAATCTTTCATTAGATTGAAATGAATGTGTCTTTCATCAAATCACTATTCATAACCATTGGATTTTCACCACTGGATGTCCCTCCGGATGACCACCTCAAGGCAAAATTTGTGAAAAATTTACACTGGCCGGTCGGCCAGTGTTTTGATGAAGTTTCAAAAATCTTCGTTGGAGTACTTGATATCAAACGGACTTTTTACTTAAATTTGGTAAAAATTTTGATGCACAGTTGGAGATATTCTTAGCAACACCATAAATGAACTACTTATTAGTTTATTAACTTATTTGAATCATATTGCCTCACTATTTTTCTACACATTTTTTCATAATAATTAAAAAATCAACTTGTAAATCATACCCAAAACAACCTTAGGTGTAATTCTCCATTTTCCATCTACGCAAAGGTCTTAAAAGTAATATAGTAGTCAAAAATGATTGAGAATTCTAATAAAGGAATTTTAATAAACTCTAACGGGAGTAGGACTTACTGTAATGTGATATTTTGATTTTTTTTTTTATTTAATTTATTTCCTATTACATTATTAAAGCTCAATTAAAATTCTAAAATTAGAGAATGTATATTGCTATATAGCAGTGAGGCCGTTGGCATGAATTAATGATGAACAGGACACCCGTGCATGCATTTGTTTGAATGCCATTTATATTTGGGGAAATTGCAAATTAGGGAGAAGAAAAAAAAATTGCATTTGTTTGAATGCCATTTATGTTTGGGGAAATTACAAATTAGTGAGAAGACCAAAAAAATTGTAAAATTATAAATAATAAAAAAATTTATCACTTTAATAATAAAGTGGGTAAGTTTACCACGGAAATGCAATTTTTTTTTTATTATCATATATTGAAATGCAATTTTTCCTTTATATTTTAATAAATAAGTTTGTTGATACAGATTTGACTATATATAATTGATTATATAAATTATAAGTAGAATAATTTGATTGAAATTGTATTTTTGTAACGTATCTTACTATCCAATCAGAATTATTTTATGCGATTAAGTATGTAATTTTATTATTTATATTTATTTAGGGGTAATGCTATGTCATATGCAAGTTATATTATTATTTATATTTATTTAGGGATAATGCTATGTCATATGCAAGTTATAAAATTTGTGAGTTGCCATACTACAAATGTTCTAATGTAATCTTATAGAAGTTCTAACTAAAAATAATAATAATTATTATTATTATTATAACCAAAATCACATAATGTATAAGTAAAGATCATAATAAAATTGCCATAATCAACATCTAACACCACAATGGTCAAAACCAAATATTACAAAAGTCATAATTAGGAACCATATGATACACACTGATAAAAAAATATATATATTAGTTATATAGAAAGTTATATACATAGAAAGAGAGAAATGTTATAGGTACTAAATATTTTATCAAAATTTATATCAAATATTCACATGAGACTCACACCCATAGGGGTGTTTGTTTGAAAGGATTAGAGGGGGGATTGGATTCCATGTCCAATATACCATAGAGTTTATTATTTGGTTGAGAATTTGTAGATCGGATTAGGAGTTTTATCGAACTATGAATCCCATATATGTTGAACCGTTGTGTCCTAAGAGGATGTGGGATACAAATGTTGAGATTGAAATCCCATGAGATTAAGTTGTAAAATGACACATTTACTCTCAAAATATTTCATTTCATTATGTATTGTATTTAGTAAAATAAAATAAAATATAAAAATCTCAATAAAAAAATAAAATAAAATAAAATAATTTAATTTTTATTGATGTTTATTTACTTAATTTTTAAATAAATTTTTATAGATTTTTTATTGATGTTTGATATTTTATTTCATTTTATTATTTAATTTTTATTGTTTTTTATTTAATTTTAATACTTTTTAAAATAAATTTATATAAATTTTATTTTGAAAATAATATAAATTTTTATTGAAGTTTTATTTTATTAATTTAGCTAATTAAAAAATAAATTTATTTAATTTTTATAAAATAAAATAAAATAAATTTTTTATTTAATCTACCCAAAATAATTAAAATATTAAAGACAGATTTAGTATTATTATTATGAAGTAAACAATTGAAAATGATAAAATAGTCTATTAAACATGTATTCTTCTTCATAATATTCTAATCAAACATTGAATTTAAAGAATAGTTATTTTTAGATATCTAATCTCATGATAAAACAAATATAGAATACACATCCTTTCTAACCAAATAATTCACAAACTATATATCTCAAGATTAATACTTCGACCGATTACAATCTGCCTTTATTCTAACCGTTCAGATAAACATGATAACTAGGAGTGTAAAATTGGCCTGCGGCCCGTGGGCGGCTCGAAGTTCCCCTACAGCTCGGGGTGGGCCCGACCCGTTTAGACCCGTTTGGGCCCAAGCCCAAGCCCAGCCCGAGGCCTTGGGCCAAGGCCAGGGCCATCATTTTGAAGCCCGGCCTGGCCCGTGGGCCCGCTCAAGGCCCAGCCCGAGGCTCAGCCTGCCCGAGGCCCAGTGTTATTTTTAATGAAAAATAATAAATTTTTTGTGAAAAAAATTGAAAAAATTATTTAAGCCTGCCCAAAGCCCGAGTCCAGGGGCCTAGCCCACTGACCCACTCAAAGATTGAATACCCCTGGATCTGAGCCTAATTTTTTGGCCTGTGGACAGGCCCGGCCCGGCTCGGCCTGGGCCGATTTTTTGCGGGAGCCTGCAAGGCCCGACATGGGCCAGGTCGGACCAAAATTACACCCCTAATGATAACGTATTTGGTGTCTCTACGATTTTTGTTTTATATATATTTGTATATGAATAAAGATTTGTGCCTCGAATTCTCGTGTCCCGAATGCCCCTTTTGGGCATTAGCTTTGTTTTTTTCTTCTTTTTTTCTGCCATTTTCGTCTCTGCAAAGGAAGAGGGAGAGGGAGAGGGAGAGAAAGAGAAGGGAGAAAGAGAAGAGGAGGAGAGAGGGAGAAAGAGAGAGGAGAGGAGAGAAGGCTCCGCCGCCGCCGATCGTGCAGCAGCTCCGACGTCGCAGCAGCTCCCGATCGTAGCCCCGCCGCGGCTCGTCACAGCCTCCGACCGCCGCCTCCGGCCCCGCCTCCGCCTCTCCTCCCCCTGTGAGTATGCCCCCTCCAGTCCTCCTCATCCCTCTTTCTCCTCCTCCTTCTCCTCCTTTCTTCCACCTCCTCCTCTGATTTTCTTCTTCTTTTAAAAAAAAAAAAAAAAACATTCGAGGCAGATTCGGGGCAGCTCATTCGAGCTCCGAATCACAACTGATTTATATATATAGGGAAATTGACAGCAGTGCAGTGCAGGGCTAAGTAGAGACTCTAATGTAGAGTGTAATGTCCATGCGAGGCCTAGTACAGTTTACACATCTCAATGGAATAATGGAATAATGTTGGAGACATTAAAATTTTCATTAGCTTTTTTTATTAAATATTTTATATGAGTGTGGGATTTATATGAGTGTGAATTCCATATTTATGTGAGACATTGGGTAAAAAATTTTAGATTTCTAATATTTTTTATCTCAATATCCAATGACTTTTAGCCGAAACAAACTACATTTGTTTTGGAAAAGTAGATTAAAAATTAATTTTTTGATTTTTTAAACTTTTTTTTAAAGAAAATATATAAAAAAAATAAATAAGTGATATGACTCAAAATAAGTTAAAAGTGAAAAAGTACTTTTTTACCCACTTACCAAAACAAGGTAAAACTTCAAGAGTCTCGCAACATGTGCTGTTTCGATCCTTACATGCCTTTGTTTTTTGTTCTTTTAAATAATACAAGACACTACATCGAATCCAGGGGTGAGGCACAGCAGTATGTAGGAGTATAAAAATAACCCACGGCCTAGGTGGGGTGGGCCCTACCCGTTTGGACCCAAGCCCAAGCCCATCCCGAGACTCTAGGTTTGGGTCTGAGCCATCATTTTGAAACCCGTCCCATCGGCCCACTTAAGGCCCACGCCCGTGGCCTAGTGTCTTTTTTAGCGGAAATTAATAAAATTTTGATAAAAAAACAAAAAATTTGTTCTAGCTCGCCTAAGGCCCGAATACTCTCTAGGTCTAGGCTTAATTTTCTGGCTCGTGGACCGGCTCAGCTCGTCCCGTCCCAAATTTTGGAGGGAGCCCGTGAGGCCCGACTTGGCCCAGACCGAGCCAAATTTACAACCCTATACACAACCGTATAAAAATGAAGTATAAAAAAATAAAGATAATGATTTAACAGTTTGTTATAGGCTTATTTTGGGAAATGGGTTATAATCCACTTCCCAGATTATAACTCACTTCCTCTCTCACAGAAAAGCTGCTTACCAAAAAGCTGATTATAACCATCTTCCCAAAATAGATAATAACTTTTAAACTAAGGTCTCGTTTGGCAACTCACTATTTTAATTTAAAAGTTAAAAAATCACTAAAAAAATTAAAATGCCAGCAACTTATATCAAAAAGTCAAAATTTTCATTTTCTCTCTACTTTTTGTACATCTTTTCGTAAAAAATCAAAAAGTCATTTCAAACATACTAATTTTTTACCTCATATTTTAACCAAAAAACTAAATAATTACTAAAATAACATATTCTCAAACGAAACCTAAAAATCATCATTTCCAAACAAGGCCTAACTCAATTACACCCTTACATTTGCATTTTTCATTTCTAAAAAAATTGATATAAGCTCACTTTTTAAAATTTATTTTTTAAATTTAATGATGTGTAAATAAAATGATTGATTGAGAATTAGAGAATACGTTAGAGATAGAGTCACTTTAGATATTGTAATAGATTGCTACATCATTCGATCTATAAAATAAATCTATTTTTTGGACTATAATAGCACTACTCATTTTCAAATTTAATTTTAAGTTTAGGTCCCATTTGTTTCGATATATATTTTTGATTTTGATTTTTGTGTTTGGTTAACACTTGAAACAAAAATATTAACTACCTAGAAGAGAAATTTTAATTCAATAAAATATAATTTATGACTTTTTATTGAGTTAAATACTTATTTGAAAAGGTTAAATGTGTTAAAAATATAATGAGTGAGAGTTAACTTTGTAAAAATTAACTTACCAAATTTTTAAAGATAAGTCATTTTTGAAAAAATGATGTAAAAATATTTTTTCTTTAAAAAATATTTTATTTACTTTTTATTTAACCAAACAGCAAAAAATAAATAAAATATTTTTGACAAAAATATTTGAAGTTAAAGCCTTTAATCAAATGTATCTTATGACATCTTGCAAAGTTATAAATGTCCAGACTAATCACTGATTAAAGTAAAGAGTAATACTAGAAATTCTAAATAATCTATCAAATGTTTTACCAAACCTCTCATATGGATGTGAGATCCACACACATGTAGGTTTGTGTGGATCCTACACCCATGTGAGAAATTTAATAAAATATTGGATAAATTATTTGAGATTCATAGTATTTTCCTAAGGTAAACTAATTAATATGTAGCAGGTGCCAAAAAATTTTATGATTTGTCCTAGATAGTCTTGACGAAGTCACTAGTATTCGCATAAGAATGAATCTTTGCTCTATCTGATAATTAATAACTTCCATAATCAATGGTTTGAATTTTATTTTATTTTATAAAATTTATAAATCAATGGTACCTTTTTAAAATAATTATAATTTACCATTAATTTGATTTTTTTAATTTGATTTTTTTTTTCAAATATACACCGATTTTTAATAAGGTGTAACTAGACATGATTGTCACTAGCTCTCTCCTATTCAAAAAAAAATTAGAGTTTGAGGAGCAACTGAAAATGAACCATCGCTTAAATAAAATTGTGCATTACAATTTGGCCTTTTGAAAAAAATATAAATTCATAAAAAAAAAAATTAGAATTTTAATTATTCATGTATTTAAATTTTCCATTAATGTGTACTTTTTGAAGAAAAAAAATTTGCACTGACTTGGAATTTCTCATAAATAAATTTAAGTATATATAGAAGATCAATCATATGATACCCTGGCATACCCTATTATTAAAATTAACTAAATAGGGGCTATGTTTGGCATGAGTGTTTTTGGTTATTTTAGTCACAAAAATACAAAATATGCTAAAAAAATCAACAAGATAAAATATCATATCCAAATCATAATCATTTCATTTTTTCTCTCATAGTAAAAAAAAAAAAAAATCTCAACCCAAACGAGATTTTTAACCCTAGGCAAAAATCACTAAGAAGTTAAAAAATCAACTCATATCCCAAATGAAGACATAAAAAAGTGATCATATAATACCCCAAATTTAAAGACTCTTTAAGCATGTATCATTCTCAATTATTACTTGCATTATTAGCAGAGCTTTACTACAAACATAAAAATGGTGCAAAGAATCTATGTCAAATTATATTAACGGTCCATATAGTGTAGATTTTATATTATTTTGATTTTTAATTTTTTAATTGTAACATATTTGATCATAAATTTTGAAATTTGTTCTAAATAAAGACAATTAATGATACAATTATTCAATTTCGAAGACAAAATCATTAATTTGATAAAATATAAACTAATGTGATAAAAATAAATGTCAAAAAAATATTTTTTAATTTTTAAAAATTATTTCTACCTACTAAAAATAAAATTATGTAAAATTGATAAATTTTCTAGATATTTATTATTTTTTTACTAAATTATTTTTGATTACGTGATTTGATGATGATCATGTAATATGTGGTTATTTTTATTTTCATTAAATTATTTTTATTTTTTCAAAAGTCAAATATGGCGACAACTTTGATATCATTATTAAACTAATCCATTAAATCAAAAAATACAAAACTAAAAATATTTTATATATTAAATATATCGATTACAAATTAAAAGCCTAATAACCACCCATTACATGATCATAATCCAAACACATAATAAAAATTAATTTAAATTTATCAATTTTGCATAATTTTATCTTTGGTGGATAGAAATTATATTTAAAAATTCAAAAATATTTTTTTTGACATTTATTTTTGTCAAATTAGTTTTCATTTTATCAAATTGATGACTTTGTCAATAAAATTGAGCAATCGTATCTTCAATTGTTCTTATTTAAAATAAGATTTAAATTTTAAATTAAATATATCACAATTAAAAAATTAAGAATTAAAGTGATATACGTCTCAAACTATAAAAACTGTTAGTATAATCCCCTTTTATTTTATTAGCAAAGCACAAACATGATGCATTAATCACATCTACTCTCGCAATACATTGGCATTAGCAAAGCATAAACATGGCATTAAATTGATCCACTCACTCGTTAAAGGGTGAGTAATTATATGTAAATAAAAAAATTAGAACGATTATTTTCGAAAGCGTCGTTTGGATCTATGGAGTTCACTATAGATTTATTTGGAACGTACGTTAATTTTTTAAATTTTTTGACTATTTTAGTTTGTGACTAAAAAGTCTCGTTTGTAATAGATTTTTTAACTTGTTTAACTTTTGTAAGAGAAAAAATGAAATGATTATGAGTTGGATATGATATTTTATTATTCTATTTGGCTAAAATAGTTTATTTTGTCCTATATGGCTATTTTAGCCCCAACCTGTATCCCAAACGGGACCTATAGACCTTATTTTGATTATTTAAATTATTAATTTTGTCAAACATTTCGTGTATCACAAAAAAAAAAAAAAAAGGTCAATTATAATCATAACATATTTAATTTATCACGTTTGTCACAAAAAAAAAAAAAAAAAAAAAAGAAGATAATAATTGAGCTTTTAATTTTTATTTTTTTTTTTTTTGGTGTTAAACTTGATAAATTGAACATGTATGATAATTGAATCAACCAAATTTTTTTTTAAGGATGAAATACACAAAGTGTTCAATAAAATGAATGATTTTAAATCATCAAAACAGGACTCATAGTGGACCTCAGGGCCCAAACAGTGCCGACTGGAGATGAGATGTCTCCAAAAAAAAAAATCTATTCAAAATGATGTGAAACAATATAGACCTTTGACTTTAAAATAAAATATCATAAAAATGAGTTTATTTATAAGAAGACATTGTTATTCTAGTCCAAAAATTAAATCTATTTTTAAAACTCAATAATGTGACAATCAGTTAAAATATACAAGGCTTCTCTCTCATATTTTTTTTTTCTTCTAACTATCAATCAATCATCTCACTTACATATCATTAGATTTAAGAGTAAATTACACTAACAGTCTATATAGTTTGGGGCTCGTGTCATTTTAGTCTTTGACTTTTTAAATGTAACACATTTGACCTTAAATTTTGAATATTGTTCCAAATAAGGATAATTGAAGATATAATTGCTTAATTTTAAAGACAAAATCGTCAATTTGATAAAATATAAACTAATTTGATAAAAATAAATGTCGAAAAAATATTTTAAAATTTTAAAAATTATTTCTTATTGACCAAAGATAAATTATGTAAAATTGATAAATCTTTTAGATATTTATTTATTTATTTATTTTACCAAATTAATTTTTATTATGTGTTTGGATGATAATCGTGTAATGGGGTGATTGTTAAAATTTTAATGTGTAATCGATATATTTAATTTATGAAATATTTTTAGTTTTGAATTTTTTGATTTAATGGATTGGTTTAATAGTGATATCAAAGTTATCACTATGTTTGACTTTTAAAAAAATAGAAACTAATTTAATGAAAATAAAAACAACTACCCATTACATGATCATCATTCAAACGCATAATAAAAATTAATTTAGTAAAATAAATAAATATCTAAAAGATTTATCAATTTTACATAATTTTATCTTTAATGAATAGAAATAATTTTTAAAAATTTAAAAATATTTTGTGACATTTATTTTTGTCAAATTAATTTATATTTTATCAAATTGACAATTTTGCCCTTGAAATTAAGCAATTATATCTTTAATTGTCCTTATTTGGAACAAGATTCAAAATTCATAATCAAATGTATCACAATTGAAAAGTTAGAGACCAAAGTGACACAAACCCCAAACTATAGGAATCGTTAGTTTAATTCGCCCTAGATTTAAAAAGTGAACTTATATATCATTTTTGTGAAATTTTTTTAATGTGAATTTTATATGTGAATAGAATTTTAATTGAACCATCTATGAATTAGAGTATCTCGAATATTTTATTTTATAATTTTCTAAACACTTTTAATTTATTGATTTATTTATTTAAAAAAAAAAAAAAGAAAAGAAAAAGGGCAAACTCCAAACCCACCCAAAAATAACATTTGACAAACCAATCCTTATGTTGTTGGTCTTAGGGATGGCAATTTAAACCCGGTCCGACGGGGACCTGACCCCCCAACTCCGATCAGAGCGGTTTTTTCCCGAAAAATACCCCCGACGGGCGGGGGATGGTATTAGAAAATAAATCCCCGTTGACTTTCGGGCCGGGGACGGTGATGTATTTTCGAGCCCCGACCCCGTCCCCGTTACCCCCCTCGAAGTAAACTTCATATATATATATATATATATATATCTCTATTATCTATCAATCTATTTATAATATTTCATTGACCTGACCGCTGTCTCTCTCTCTCTCTCTCTCTCTCTCTCTCTCTCTCTCTCTTCCCTTTACTCTCTCACTCTCGCACCTCTCCTTCGCTTCTCTCTACTCTCTCTCACTCTCGCAGATACACAGTGCCTCCTCAGTGCCTCTGTCACTGTCCGCAATGCCTCCGCGATGCTTCTCTCTACTCTCTCACTCTCGCACCTCTCCTTCGCTTCTCCTCAGTGCCTCCGTCACTGTCCGCAATGCCGGAGTCGCCGTCGTCCTCCGTCGTTCGTCTCAGTCGCCGTCATCCTCTGTCGTTGATCGTTCGTCGCAGCCACCGTCGCAATCGTAGTCACCACTCTCTTTTTCAGATCTGTGTTGATCTTACAGATACACAGATCTCAGATCTCAGATCTGTGTTGATCTCCGTCATCACCGCCGATCTCTGCCGAGCTCCTCCGTCGTCCTCTCTGTGTGTGTATGTATACATGTGTATGTGTGTGTGTCTCTGTGTGTATATGTATACATGTATGTGTGTGTCCCTCTTTTTGTGTATGATTTTGTTGATAATATTGATGTTCAAAGTTGTTGATGATGTTGTTAATAGATTTAGACCAGGGTTATTGTTGATGATGTTGTTGAACAGATTTGGACCGGGAAATTTTCGGGGTCGGGGAAACCCGATCCCCGTTGGGGACGGGGATGGAGACGGTTATAGGTTCCCCGTCGGGGATCGGGGTCGGGGACGGGCCGCGCCACCCTGTTGCCATTCCTAGTTGGTCTGGTGAGTTGTGGTTGGGTTGATGGCTAAAAGCAGTAATTCTGGGGAAGAGAGACAACTAGTGCTATTTTGGGAAGTTTGGCTATTAATATTTTTTTTTTTTTGGTTCGTAACAAAAGTTAAAAGTTGGTTTTTTTACATTTTTTTCATTTGGGTAGTTGGTTTTTAGCAACTAGTAAAATTACAATTCTACGCCTCATGAATCAAAATGTGCTACATGAGTGAAGTTATAAATATTTTAAATTAATGGGGGTAGTTTGGTCATTTTATTGTGATTTGACATCATAAACAAATATTAATCAAAAAAGTCAAAAGTAACTTTTTATCAACTTCCCAAATCATTTGTCTAAAAAAGCCAAAAGCTTGGTTAAAAGTCAAAAAATTAATTTTTACCATCTTCCCAAAATAGGCCATAGACTGGCCTTTCAATGGGAATGGATGTTTGTGTAGCTATTGGGAAGTTGGTAAAAAACTGACTTTTTGACTTTTTTAGTCTATTTTATCTTTTTGTGAGTAAAAAATATAAGAGGTGATATGACTCAAAATGAATAAAAAGTCAAAAGCTGCCGTTTTTAGCTCTTCCCAAAAGCTGGCGTTTGTAGATACAACGAATCAAATCTTAACCCCTTGTATATAATATATATATATATGTATATTTGTGGAATATTAACAAATAATATATCATAATTTTAAAAATTTTAAGTATTATAATTTATATATATTATATTAATACACTAATTAATTAATATACCAATTCATACATGGAACTCAACTATATCTATGAAAAAAGACTACACAAAAAGTATCAGTATGTATGGTTTGAGTTTTTTGAATTAAGTTTTTTGAAAACTAAGTTTTTTTTATTTCGTGTTTTTTTATTTTTAGTGAATACTTTTAAAATTTTAAACATTTTTTTTATTTTTTTCGATGCACCTTACTTAGATGTATCTAAAAAGTAAAAAACTTGTGAAAAAATATTTTAAAAAATTAATAAATTCATAAAAATATAAAAAAAATGTACTAAATTCTCTTCTTTTTTTTGTATTTTTGGTATTTAGTGAATTTTTAAAAGGTTTTTTCATAATTTTTTTACTTTTTAGATACATCTAAGTTAAGTACATCTAAAAATTAAAAAAATTGCTTAAAATATTAAAAAATTTCAGTAAAAATAAAAATACGAAAAATAAGAAAGTAAAATTTTCTAAAAAATATTTTTGAAAAAGTGAAACCAAACAAAGTGAAATAATAATATCAGAAGAAGACAACACAAATTCCGTACTAGAATAAAAAAGTAAAAGATATATGCAATTTACAAATATGTATAAAAATGGGAGGAGTATGCACATTCAAATTCTAAAAAAAAGAAAAGGAGGAGGATTCTCCAGTACAGAGCTTTAGAAGATCTCGGATATAGTGATTTGATTCTATGAGAAGAGTATATATTGGAAGAAGAGGAAAGGATTAGGAAGACAAAAAGAGAGAGAGAGAGAGAGAGAGAGAGAGAGAGAGAGAGTTCTGTTTTTTTTTTTTTTTTTTTTTTGTCTCTGTGCAATCGTATCCCAATGGCCGAAGTAGATCACGAAATATCGGTGATCCTTGATTTCATCACGATCTCTTTGCTCTTTTCCTTTCTTCTTCTTCTTCTTCTTCACATACACACATCTACATCTAAGTCTACCTATATATATATATAGATATTCGTTTGTACTCTCTCTCTCTCTGTAGGTGGAAGGGTTCGTGTTTTTGTCAGAAAAACATTTCTTTTGCTCTTTTTGTGTGTTGTTTTCTTTGGGGTAGTTTTCTGTTTTGTTTTTCTTTTCCAAGGTTTGTGTTTGGCTCTAGAGAAAGCAAAGGAAAATGGCTTGTTCATCATCAAGTAAGGGTATTATGGAGAAAGAGGAGAGACCACATGTTTTAGCCGTTGATAACAGTTTGGTTGATAGAAAACTCATTGGAAGGCTTCTCACCAATTCTGCATGCAAAGGTATTTCTTTTTTCAGTTGTGATTATTTTTCTTTGCTCATTTTTTTTCTTTTCAATTTTTTTTTTTGATTGATCCAATTTTTAATCATAAAGAAATAAAATTTGACAGCGTCTATTATTTATATGTTGTATAATGAGATGGTCTTCGTTTGGAAAGTGATTTGATTTTTTTGGCTATTTTAGTTTGGTGTTAAGAAGTTCATTGGATTGGATTTTTTAACTAATGTGAGAGAAAAAATAAAATAATTATAATTTAAATGTGACATTTTAAACATTTTTTTATTTTTTTCGATGCACCTTACTAGATGTATCTAAAAAGTAAAACATTTGTGAAAAAATATTTTAAAAAATTAATAAATACATAAAAATATAAAAAATGTACTAAATTCTCTTCTTCTTTTTTTTTTTTGTATTTTTGGTATTTCGTGAATTTTTAAAAGGTTTTTTCATAATTTTTTTTTACTTTTTAGATACATCTAAGTTAGGTACGTCTAAAAATTTTAAAATTTGCTTGAAATATTAAAAAAAAATTCAGTAAAAATAAAAATAAAAATACGAAAAATAAGAAAGTAAAATTTTCTAAAAAATGTTTTTGAAAAAGTGAAACCAAACAAAGTGAAATAATAATATCAGAAGAAGACAACACAAATTCCGTACTAGAATAAAAAAGTAAAAGATATATGCAATTTACAAATATGTATAAAAATGGGAGGAGTATACACATTCAAATTCTGAAAAAAAAGAAAAGGAGGAGGATTCTCCAGTACTGAGCTTTAGAAGATCTCGGACATAGTGATTTGATTCTATGAGAAGAGTATATATTGGAAGAAGAGGAAAGGATTAGGAAGACGAAAAGAGAGAGAGAGAGAGAGAGAGAGTTCTATTTTTTTTGGTCTCTGTGCAATCGTATCCCAATGGCCGAAGTAGATCGCGAAATATCGGTGATCCTTGATATCATCATGATCTCTTTGCTCTTTTCCTTTATTCTTCTTCACATACACACATCTACATCTAAATCTACATATATATATATATAGATACCCGTTTGTACTCTCTCTCTCTCTCTCTCTCTCTCTCTCTCTCTGTAGGTGGAAGGGTTCGTGTTTTTGTCAGAAAAACATTTCTTTTGCTCTTTTTGTGTGTTGTTTTCTTTGGGGGAGTTTCTGTTTTGTTTTTCTTTTCCGAGGTTTGTGTTTGGTTCTAGAGAAAGCAAAGGAAAATGGCTTGTTCATCATCAAGTAAGGGTATTATGGAGAAAGAGGAGAGACCACATGTTTTAGCCGTTGATAACAGTTTGGTTGATAGAAAACTCATTGAAAGGCTTCTCACCAATTCTGCATGCAAAGGTATTTCTTTTTTCACTTGTGATTATTTTTCTTTGCTCATTTTTTTTCTTTTAAATTTTTTTTTTTGATTGATCCAATTTTTAATCATAAAGAAATAAAATTTGACAGCGTCTATTATTTATCTATTGTATAATGAGATGGTCTTCGTTTGGAAAGTGATTTGATTTTTTTTGCTATTTTAGTTTGGTGTTAAGAAGTTCATTTGGATTGGATTTTTTAACTAATGTGAGAGAAAAAATAAAATAATTATAATTTAAATGTGACATTTTAAACATTTTTTTTATTTTTTTCGATGCACCTTACTTAGATGTATCTAAAAAGTAAAACATTTGTGAAAAAATATTTTAAAAAATTAATAAATACATAAAAATATAAAAAATGTACTAAATTCTCTTCTTTTTTTTTTTGTATTTTTGGTATTTAGTGAATTTTTAAAAGGTTTTTTCATAATTTTTTTACTTTTTAGATACATATAAGTTAGGTACGTCTAAAAATTAAAAAAATTGCTTAAAATATTAAAAAAATTCAGTAAAAATAAAAATAAAAATAAAAATACGAAAAATAAAAATACGAAAAATAAGAAAGTAAAATTTTCTAAAAAATGTTTTTGAAAAAGTGAAACCAAACAAAGTGAAATAATAATATCAGAAGAAGACAACACAAATTCTGTACTAGAATAAAAAAGTAAAAGATATATGCAATTTACAAATATGTATAAAAATGGGAGGAGTATACACATTCAAATTCTGAAAAAAGAAAAGGAGGAGGATTCTCTAGTACTAAGCTTTAGAAGATCTCGGACATAGTGATTTGATTCTATGAGAAGAGTATATATTGGAAGAAGAGGAAAGGATTAGGAAGACGAAAAGAGAGAGAGAGAGAGAGAGAGAGAGAGAGAGAGTTCTGTTTTTTTTTTTTTTGTCTCTGTGCAATCGTATCCCAATGGCCGAAGTAGATCACGAAACATCGGTGATCCTTGATTTCATCACGATCTCTTTGCTCTTTTCCTTTCTTCTTCTTCTTCACATACACACATCTACATCTAAATCTACATATATATATATATAGATACCCGTTTGTACTCTCTCTCTCTCTCTCTCTCTCTCTGTAGGTGGAAGGGTTCGTGTTTTTGTCAGAAAAACATTTCTTTTGCTCTTTTTGTGTGTTGTTTTCTTTGGGGCAGTTTCTATTTTGTTTTTCTTTTCCAAGGTTTGTGTTTGGTTCTAGAGAAAGCAAAGGAAAATGGCTTGTTCAGCATCAAGTAAGGGTATTATGGAGAAAGAGGAGAGACCACATGTTTTAGCCGTTGATAACAGTTTGGTTGATAAAAAACTCATTGAAAGGCTTCTCACCAATTCTGCATGCAAAGATATTTATTTTTTCACTTGTGATTATTTTTCTTTGCTCATTTTTTTTCTTTTAAATTTTGTTTTTTGATTGATCCAATTTTTAATCATAAAGAAATAAAATTTGACAGCGTCTATTATTTATCTGTTGTATAATGAGATGGTCTTCGTTTGGAAAGTGATTTGATTTTTTTTGCTATTTTAGTTTGGTGTTAAGAAGTTCATTTGGATTGGATTTTTTAACTAATGTGAGAGAAAAAATAAAATAATTATAATTTAAATATGATATTTTATCTCATTAATTTTTTATTTTTTTTTTTTGACTAAATTAACTCCCAAAAAAAAATCTCATTGAAACCTCATTCAAATGAGAGCTAATCAACAGTAATTAGCCTTCAAACCCAATAGATCAAACTGGGCTCAAGCCTATAACGCTAGCGAAATAAAAAAGGATTTGTTTATTGACCCTTGGTTTGAGTGGGGGTTGACTTTTTGACTTTTTGGACTAAAAATTTTGGTTTTGGATGATTTTTTTCGCTTTTTTAAACTTTTGTGAAAGAAAAAAAAAAGAAATGATTATGGTTTAGATGTGATATTTTTTACTGACTTTTTAGCTTATTTTGTCTTTTTGTGATTAAAATAGTCCTAATCTCACATGCCAAACATAGCCTCAAAAGGTCTAGTCTTCGGTTTTTAGTTTTTGGAAATAATTTGTTAAATTTTCAATTCATATTTTTATATTTGTAATGACTTTTTAAAATATTTTAATTAATTATTTTAAATTTTTAGATTCACTTAATCTTAATATACTTAAAAAATAAAACAATTTGTACAAAAAAAATTTTAAAAAATTCATTGAATATAATAAAATATAAAAATGTATTAAATTTTCTTATTTTTTAATATTTTTTGTATTTGGTGAACTTTTTAAAAAAAATTCACAAATATTATATATTTCAAGTGTATTTTGATCAAGTGTATCTAAAAAAATAAAAATAAAATATTGTATAAAATATTTTAAAAAAAATTACTTAAAAAAAAAACACGAAAAACAAAATATGGACTTGAATTTCTGGAATCAAACATGTTGAAATATTTGGCTATTGCAATATATCTTTCAATTCATAAATAACTTTATATGAGGAACTAGTGGACTTAATCACTCACTTTTAACTCTTCAATTTTAGTTTTCTATTAATTTTGATCCATGCAAAGTCAATTCCTTGGTTACATTTCAGTGTATAGTTGTTGTGGATTTTAACAGCTTTGTTTGATTTTGATATAGAACATAATATGATTGTAATGCAGTGACTACAGCAGAGAATGGGCAAAGGGCCTTGGAATTTCTGGGCTTAGGAGACGGACAACACTCCATCAACAGTAGTGTAAGTATTCTTTCATAATCTACTACAATATGTATGTCTAGTAAACTACCTTAACATCTAAATTATATTCAACAATATTAAGAGAGAAAATGCATCATTGGAGGATATAAAATCTAGGAGAGAAATGTGTCCCCATATCTCAAATCCAAATTTTTTTTGATTGTCATGAATCATAATGTGGCACTTTAGGAACCTAGTTAAAAGTCAGTTTTTGGCTTTTAGCTCATTTTGAGTCACATCACCTTTTACATATTTTATCCACAAAAAGACCCAAAAAAAAAGCAAAAAAATTAACTTTTAACCAACTTCCCAAAATGAATTTAACACCACTCATTTATGTAGGTCTACATAGCTATCGCATAAAAACATGACATTTGATTAATTTGTAGCATTGTCACACTAAATAGTTACTCTAACTCTCTCTCCGCTACTAGATGCTTAAAGATAATTAATTAGAACTTTGCACATCATGTGTGATGAGGAGAGTGTTTTTAAGACTCAGATACATGAAAAATCGAGGCAGAAGATTCATTCCCAAAAACCACATTCATTTCAAATAGTTCTTTTTGGAAAATATTCCCACTTGTGGAAAATGATTTAAGGCAAATGAACTCTGTGTTCTTGCACTATAATTTTCTACAGCGTACACTAGAAATTAATTTTCAACATTACATGTCTCTTGGAGAAGATGTTGGGTGTATCTGACATTGACAATTTTTGCAGGACTCCAAAGTAAATTTGATAATTGCCGATTATTGTGTTTGTAATGTCAGGGTATGAACTGCTTAAAAAAATCAAGGTAATATAACCCTTCTTAAACATTCACCAATTAATCAACTCACATTGATTAAGCATCTGTGAGTATGTTACAATGCTTAGAACCTATGATTTGCCAAGTAGAAGTCTTATTTTATTTTTTTTCCTAAATGACAGGAATCATCGGACTTGAAAGAGATACCAGTAGTGATAGTGTCATCTGAGAATGTCCCGATTCGAATCAAGAAGTAATCACTCACTTTTACACTCATCCTATTTTAGCACACTTATTAATTTTAATTTGTCTTTTTCTATAAGTTGCCTGTGTATTAATTCACTTCAATTTTGTTGACATGAACAGATGCTTAGAAGAAGGAGCTCAGGAGTTCATGTCGAAACCTCTCCAACAATCAAATGTGAAGAAGTTGAGATGTCACATGATGAAATTCAGCAAACCTTCTAATGGGAGGCTATGCATGAGAAGGTAAATGAAACAGACCATAAGAGAGAGCAAGAGATGTAGGAGAACTATATGTTGAGTCAACAACAGCAACAACAACAACAACAAAAAATGCAGAGATACGGTAATCTAAAATGTATTGATCAATACATAATCGAACCATGTCCTAACTATATGAGATACATCCAACCTTTACAAACTCATCTGTTGTTATCGTGTGTCTGATATAGATCTATGAATAGATCAAAGGTTTTTGTCTAAGCAGATGATATGGAGCTTGTTTTCACTTTTCTCATTAGTGGTGAATTTTAAATTTTGGTGTGGCATTTGTGTTCCCTTTACCCAAATGCTATTTTGCATGAATTCTAACTTGAGGCATGTTTTCCCTCTATATAATGGCAAGTCTTCATTGTCTCCTGCACATATATGCTTCCTCTTGTACTGTGGGGGCATATTTTTTGGTTAAACAACACGTGGCCAAGGTGGCACCGAAGTGCCAGCCGAGGTGCCACGTGTGTTGGTCATGGTGCCAAGATGATCTCGGCTAGGCCGAGGTTATCTGCGGAGATACCGGAATCTGGGATAAGTAGATAAGGGACAAGAGTCCTAGAATGGGAGAGGACTTTAGTTTAGATAAAGATAAGACTCTTAGGGAGTTTATCCCAATCTAATTGGGAGTCCAGGATTTGCATTGGGCTAGAGTCCAAGGGAAGCAAGGCTTCTAGGGGGATCAAGTCAGTGTTGGCTATAAAAGTAAAGCACCCTCATGGGTCTAAGGCACGCTTTTTGTATTCTGAATAGTGAGTTAAGCACTTTTACTATCTTTGAGAGATAACTGACTTGATCATCGGAGTACCCCCGGATGGACGAACCACCGCCGGAATCTTCTCTTTTTGTGACAGGTCGTTCGGGAGCAATCTATTCTGTTGGTGTTCTCCAGTTGAGTATCTGTTTGGCAGTGTGGTTAGAAAATAGTACACACAATTTGGCGCCGTCTGTGGGAAAGAAAGGAGAATAGATGGCTAACGACGGACAAAAAGAAAAGATTGGGGACGAAATCCCTACTGAGAGTGGTAAACACATTGACCCTAACGTGGAGAAGGATAATTGCAACGAGGAAACTCGAGATCAGAATCCCGGAGAGAAAAACGTCGGCCAGGAGGGCGACGTACCAAAGAAGTCAGACCGAGGCAGGTACTATAACGAGGACGACCTCCAAGTATGGAAAGACAGATGCCTGTGGAGGGACGGAGAAATGAAGGAAATGGTGAATAAACCAGCGGACCTACAATCGGTCATCAATTTCATGATGCAGAACAACGTTATGCAGCTACCGTTTCCATTACAAGATACGCCGATTCCAGCAGCCAAGAAAGATACCCAGCAAGGGGGGCATAAAACAGTCCCTGTAGTCCCTCAGCATGATAAGACCAAAGAACATTCTCACCGGCCTTCACAGGAGGTCGGGCATGGAGAATCAATGAGAGGAGAGTCCTAGAAGACATGTCGAACCAAAGAAACCTGCATCAAAGAACATCGGCATGTTCAAGGGAAGGAGCTCTGTTTCGATATGACCAATGGGGGGAGGTCCAAAAGGACTCATAATGACACTGGGAGTAGCGCGCCAAAGAGGCTAAAATCCATTGATAACCGAGCTCCTAGACGAACCAAGGAGGATCTGAGGGATTTTCTCCAGAGGAAGCGACATGATGCCGAGGTAATCTCTCCAGTCAAGCCGAGAACGCCGTTCTCAGTAGAATTGGACAAATTTAAGGCCCCGAAAAGGATCCACATGCCGAGATTCCAGATATATGACGATAAGTCTGACCTTAACTTTCACGTCGGCTTGTACCTGAACTCAATGGCATTATACACTGGGAACGAGTCGTTGCTCTGCAAAGTGTTTCCCTCATCCTTTGGGAAAATCGCATCATACTAGTTTCACAAGTTACCGAAAGGAACTGTGAAAAACTGGGAAGGCTTGGCCGAGATGTTCGTGGCCAGGTTTGTGACAAACAAACTATAGCCATTGAGGATGGACTCCCTGATGGCTCTAAGAATTGGCGAGGATGAAAGTCTTAGGGCTTATGCCAAAAGATATTACGAGGTGTTCAACCGGATACCAGGGTGCAACCAAGAGGTGCCGGTCATGTCTTTTAAGAATGGCCTGAAAGATGATTGTCTACTTCGAAAATCACTAGCAAAGACACTACCAAAAAGTATGGAGAAACTGATAGCCAGGATAAAAAAGTATGCCAAGGCCGAGGAGGACACGCCGGGGACAAAAGCAACAAAACAAGAGAAGAGAAACGACTCGCCAAAGCGAGGCCGAGGTAATGGTGGATACAATAAGTAAGAGACATGACTGAGGGCTGCACAGGCAATCACCACCGTATTCTGAATTCCGGTTTACAAAGTCTTGGAAAGAATACGGAATCAGCCCTATTATAGAGTACCAGAGAAGATTCCTGGTGAATTTATGGGAAGAAGTCTGGGGAAACACTATGCCTACCACAATGAGGATGGGTATCTAACTCAAGGGTGCAGAGCCCTAAAGGCACATCTGGAAGACTTGGTAAGACAAGGTCATCTAAGGGACCTGGTGGATGAGACCAGGATAAGGGAAGAGCAAGCGAGACTGCCTCAGGCACTGGTAGCACCACCTCCTCCAGCACCACAACCGCAAGCAGGCGGACCTCGAGTGATCAATATAATTCACTCGAAGGTCAATGAGAACGAGGTACGTGGGGGAACTCAGAAGGTAAAACACTTACAACATGTGTATAAGGTACGACAGAAAAGACCTAGGGCAGACGGGTGCCAGGGACCAATGGTATCCTTTACTAAAGACAACCTAGAGATGGTGCAGCATCCACACAACGATGCCTTAGTAATATCCCTCTAGATTGGAGAGTGCCAGGTAAAGCAAATTCTGATCGACCAGGGAAGCTCTTGTGACATCATGTATGCCAGGTGCTACAAGGAGCTTAGCCTTCACCAAGATGATCTAGAGCAATCCAATAGACCAATGGTTGGGTTCAATGGAACGTCGACGTGGCCCTTGGGAACAGTAAGTTTGGAGGTGCAGGCTGGCACCAAGAAGGTAAAAACTGAGTTCACAAAATTGACACCCCCTCCCCTTACAATGCTATCCTGGAAAGGCCATGGCTGCATGCAATGGGGGTTGTTCCCTCGACATTGCACCAGCTGTTACAGTTCCCAATGAAACATGGAATTGAGGAGGTCAGAAGAGATCAGGTGTAGGCAAAAAATTTCTTCATGGCAGCAATGAAATCCACCTACAACATACGAGAAGCATAGGCAACGGAGATTGAAGATAAGGACATGGAGGTCCTTGAGGACGTCGGCAAAGAACCAGCCGAGAAAAGTGAGAAAGCCCTGAAGAAGATCTTGGTCCAGCAAGAGGATGAAGAGCGCTTCTTCCTTCTCAGCTCAAGCTTGGTCAATGAGGAGGAAAAGGAATTGGAGGCGTTCTTGAGAGCAAACCTTGAGGTGTTTGCCTGGACACCATACGAGATGTCTGGCATTGACCCCGAGGTCACTTGCATGTGGACAGGTCGGCCAAACCTGTCATCTAGCGAGCAAGGAGGCATACGTTGATGCATGTTGAGGCAGTAAAAGAGGAAGTGGGTAAACTTCTGGAGGCCAGAGCTATTCGAGAGGTAAACTGCCCAACATGGTTATCAAACATGGTTGTTGTGAAAAAAAAGAATGGGAAGTGGAGGGTCTGCATAGACTTCACCAGCCTGAACAAGGCTTATCCCAAAGACAGTTTCCCACTGCCTAAGATTGATCAATTGGTTGATGCCACTTCAGGGCATGGAAGAATGAACTTCCTGGACGCTTATAGAGGGTACCATCAGATAGCCATGTACCTCCCAGATGAGGAGAAGACTGCATTTATCACCCCAAAAGGGCTATATTGCTACAAACTGATGCCTTTTGGGTTGAAAAATGCATGAACAACTTACTAGAGATTGGTGACTAAGATGTTCAGACATCTAATAGGCAAAACAGTGAAGGTATACATTGATGGCATGGTCGTGAAGACCAAGGAACCTGAGGATCATCTGGCCAACATGAACACAGTCTTTGATATCCTAAGGACATTTCGGCCCCGACTCAAAGCATCGAAGTGCGCATTTGGAGTTAGGTCAGAAACGTTCCTAGGATACTTGGTCACCAGAAAGGGCATTGAGGCAAGCCTGGATCAAATCAAGGCCATCCTGGAGTTGAAGAGCCCAACGTCGGCAAAACAGGTGCAGATGTTGACTGGAAGGGCTGCAACCCTAAATAGATTCGTAAGTAGAAGTTCTGACAAATGCAATCATTTCTTTAGTATAGTAAAGAAATTCATGGACTTCTTGTAGATAGAAGAGTGCGAAATCGCCTTAGCCGACTTGAAGAAATACTTGACCACCGCTCCAGTTCTCTCAAATCCAGTACTAGGAGAGGAGTTGTTCTTATACTTGGCGGTTTCAGAACATGCAGTAAATGCAGTGGTAATCAGAGAAGAAAATGGAGAACAGATGGCAGTTTACTACGTGAGTAAAACCCTCGTAGATGCAGAGACCAGATACCTACCCTTGGAGAAGCTGACACTGGCTTTAGTAATGGCCTCCAAGAAGTTGAATCATTACTTTCAAGCCCACAAGATTGTGGTGTTAATTGAGCATCCTTTGAAATCCCTGTTGCAACAAGGAGATCTGACAAGTAGGATAGCCAAATGGGCAGTGGTGTTGGGCCAATATGACCTGGAATTCAGACCTAGAACAGCAATCAAAGGCTAATTTTTGGCCGACTTCGTAGCCGAGTTCACACCAAGCGCCATCATATATCGGGCTCCGTTGAGCCGAGGTATACGATGTCCAAGTGAACAAGCAGAAACCCAGCTGGGAATAGCCGACCAGAGGAAAGAAGAGAAACTCAGGCCCTGCAGTATTTACGTTAGCGACTGCTTCCGCCTGTTTGTTGATGGAAGTTCAAACCGAGAAGGAGCGGGGGCAGGAGTAGTGCTAGTATCGCCAGATGGGCAGATGCTGGAACAATCCATTCATTTAGGGTTTAAGGCCTCAAACAACGAAGCAGAGTACGAAGCACTGATTGCAGGATTAAAGTTGGCAGCAACAATGGAAGCCGACGAGGTAGTGGTCTTCTGTGACTCCCAGCTTATCGTCAACCAGGCAACAGGGGAATACGTAGCCCGAGATGAAAGGCTGGTGGCCTATGTAAATGAGGTGGGCAGATTGATAGCATTGTTCCAAAATTGCCGACTACAGCAAGTTAGCCAAGATGACAACAGCCATGCTGATGCCTTGGCCAACCTAGCTAGTGCAATGAAACCAAGAGAGGTAAAGACAATAATAGTTGACTACTTATTAGGTCCAAGTGTAGAACCACTGAACACAGAGCATGAGACAATGTGTGTGGAGATAGGACCAAGCTGGACGGATGCGATAATAGTATTCCTTAGAGAGGGGAAACTGCCAGATGATCATAAAGAGGCACACAAGATCAGACTGAAGTCGGCAAGATTCAGTCTGACAACAGAAGGGCATCTCTACAGAAGATCTTTTACTGGTCCCCTTTTGAGGTGTGTACATCCTTCACAAGTTGAAGACTTCTTGTATGACATACACGGAGGAGTATGTAGAAGCCACACTAGGGGCAGGTCACTCGTTCATAGGGCCATTACTTAGGGGTACTGGTGACCCTACATGCAGAAAGATGCTGAAAATTATGTCAGAAAGTGTGAGAAGTGTCAGAGGTTTGCACCTTTGATACACCAACCAGCAACAGATTTGAACCCAATGTCCAGCCCTTGGCCATTTGCCTAATAGGGCATGGATCTTGTTGGACAACTGCCTCAAGCGACTGGACAAAGGAAGTTCTTGCTAGTGGCAACAGATTACTTCACCAAGTGGGTAGAAGCTGAACCCCTTGCAAAGATTCGAGATGTTGATGTGAAAAGCTTCATATGAAAGAATATCATCACTAGGTTTGCGATCCCAAGGGCAATAATAGTAGACAATGGAACACAGTTTGACAACAAGCTGATCAAAAGCTTCTATGCAAAGTACAAAATCAAGAACTACTATTCCACTCTAAGCTTCCCTCCAAGTAATGGTCAAGCAGAAGCATCCAATAAGGTTATCTTGGATGGGATCAAGAAGAGACTGGAAGCAGCAAAGGGAAAGTGGGTAAATGAGTTGCCCAGTGTACTCTGAGCATATCTGACGACGCCGAGAAGATTAACTGGGGAGTCCCCATTCGCCATGGCTTATGGCACAGAAGCAGTTATCCCACTAGAGGTCCGTATCCCAGGGATCAAGACCCAGGGAGTTAAGAATGGGACCAATGAGGCATTCCTGGCCCGAGATCTAGATCTATTAGAAGAAAGAAGGGAGAAAGCAGCAATTCAGTTGGGGGCATACTCTGTCACGACCCAAACCCACCCCTATGGGTTTAGCATCGCAACCGGCCAGTAATCCGTGATTACCAAAGGCCTGCTTAACAGTAATGACAGTGTTACAGAGTAAGGGGCTGGTGGAAGCCAAACAGTAATAAAAAGTTGTCCAATGAGCTGTGACAAACTGAATACAAAAAGGCTTTCCTAAACATATTCACATTCATAACCAAAGCATATGTACATTCAGTTACACTTAGCAACCAGGGCAGGGATCTAGTCCCTTCACTATAATTGTACAGTCAAGTCTAAAACATATATTACAAAATAGAGACAGAAGGGTGAAACTGAGACACCCTAGGGACAGCCTTAACTTGAACGGACTCGGAACCTCGAAGTGAGGCACAATGGTAGGCTTGACAAAACGGGAGTTTAACTCGACGCTTCTAGCTCCGGTTCGGTGCCTGGACACCTACATATATATATATAAACAGTGAGCTAAAGCCCAGTGAATAACAAATGCGTAAAGGGGTTAAGAATAAATGTCCTTTCAGTAATTAAAACAGTCATTTGCATCAGTATATCAGTTATTCAATCAGTGGCTCATATTTCATGCCATAAGAGTTATTTAGAAACCACAGTAGTCATATGTGGTACATCCAATAGCAAAACAGTACAGTAGGTCTTAACAGACCGAATAGTTAGTTAATGACAATCAAACAGTAAACAGTAGTGGTCCCAACATTGGAATCAACAGAGATCTCTGTAACAGTAGCAGTAACAGTAACAGTAAATTGCTATGGATGCCACGAGTACAGTTTTCAAATAGGACAAACATTCATTCAGTAAACAATGTCATTTCAGGAACCAGTACAGTCGATCATTCAGAAAATAATCATAGTTGCACGTATCTTTACAACATTGTTACTCACAGAGTGATGGGCTATAGATAGGCTAGTCAGCGTCCTCGGGTGCCAACCTTACACAGTTGCAGAACGAACACACACTAAGTTACACACTTGGGATTAATGACTTAGCCCTCTTAACTTGACTTGGTGTGGTTCTATATCATTATCCTTATTAAGGTGCCTTAAACTTGGTCTAGGAATGCCTAGGATGGAATAAGGATGCAAAAATGTACTTTAAAACACTTTTTAAATTGTTCAGAAAATGGGGGTCTCGCTTAAGCGTGGCTTTCCCCACTCAAGCGAGCTTATCAAAACAGAGGGGTCGCTTGAGCATAGACTCCCTCGCTCGAGCGGTCTGCAAAAATACAAAAAGTACTAGTTGTTGAAAATCTCCGCTCAATGCTCGCTCGAGCGTGAGACATTGCTCTTCGCTCGAGTGTAGGTCTCGTCGCTCGAGCGTTCGTCTGCGTGCACAAAAACCTGAGAGCTTGCAATCTACGCTCGAGCCAGCATTCCGTCGCTCGAGCGGAATTCAGAAAACAAAGGTGCTCGCTCGAGCGTAGAGGCCAAAATCTGGGTTTTCCAAATTTGCCTCCAAAGCTCAAACCAATAATCAAACTTATCAAAACTCAACCTTTTGGGCCAATTTTCTGGAAAACACTTGGAAACTCATACTACAACATGTTTTTGAAGGTCAATTTGTAAAATCAAGCCCAAAGGTAAACCAATTGAACACCAATTTCAAGGAAACTTTCAAGAACTATGTAAGAACATAACATGCATGAGTTCTTATGAATTCTAATGCTCCAAAACATGGTCAAATTCAAGATTAAACTCTCAAACATGGTGAATTCATGGACTACAACCAAAATATGGACATGCATGTGGAAATTCTCATGTAAATGATCTCAAAACTCAATGATATGGACATGCATGTACACATTGCTACTCAATTCAACTCTTTAGGCTATAACTTGACTCTCAATCACTAATTTACCATGAACCATGCATGAAACAACTTAAATTCATAATCAAGAGGTTGAATTCCCTACCTTAGGTCTTGAATTCCAAGTATGTTAGCTCAATTTTACAAGTCCTCTTCAATTCCTCTAATTCTCCAAGCTAATTCTCAAATGAAATCAAGTTCCTTCTATCTCCTCCTCTCTCACGGTTTTTGGCAAGAAGATGGATGAAAAATGGTGTATGAATTAACCCCAAACAATGTTTTAGAAAGTGGCCCACTCAAATGGCAAAACATGTAAATAACCTAGGCTCAAATAATTTAACATTAACAATGCTAATTTAATCATTCCAAATTGAATTTTTGTTAAACCTATCATAAAATCGCAAAAATCCTAATTATCATATAACACTAATCAATTTTTGAATCGGTCGCCGATAAGGCTTTCAATTTGCAATACGAAGTCAAAACATGAACAGATCATTAAATGAAAAAAAGATAGAAATGCAATTAAGGCAACACACTCATATATTCAATTTAGGATTTCATCCTAATCAATTACTTATCATGCTCAATCACAGTTTAACACTAATCAGAGGTGAGGGTTGTCACATACCAGCAGTAGCTTGCTAGGGTTTACAACAAGAAGGTCAACCCATGAGAGTTTTAAGTTGGTGATCTCGTCCTGAGAAAGGTCGTCGGCAACAAGAAGGACCCCAGAGAGGGCAAGCTTGGCCCAAACTATGAAGGACCTTATAGAATCACCTCAGTCCTAGGCAATGGGGCATATTGACTTGAAGACAGTGAAGACAAAGAGTTGCCAAGACCTTGAAATACTTGTAACCTAAAGTTTTTCTATCATTAGATTTCTTTTTTTTTTTTAGGTTTTTTGTTATTAGTCGAAGTAATAATAAAATTTAGCTCGATTTTTTTTTTTTTAAAACTTGTGAAAAACGATTGACCAGTCCTTTGGCGATGTTTCTGATTGAAACATGACGAATAACTTAGACTTATTATATGGCAGAGTTGAATTATACTTGCATATAATAGAGTTGAACTAAGTTGGCGATGTTTCTGGTTGAAACATGACGAATAACTTAGACTTATTATATGGCAAAGTTGAATTATACTTGCATATAATAGAGTTGAACTAGGTTGGCGATGTTTCTGATTGAAACATGATGAATAACTTAAACTTATTATATGGCAAAGTTGAATTATACTTGCATATAATAGAGCTGAATTAAGTTGGCGATGTTTCTAATTGAAACATGATGAATAACTTAGACTTATTATATGGCAGAGTTGAATTATATTTGCATATAATGGAGTTGAACTAAGTTGAAATTGACCTGGACTTGCCATATCGGCAAAGTCAAATACAGATTGAAACTAAGTGCATTTGGGTAAGATTAACAAAGGAACTAAAGTTAAGAACCTCGCCTAGTCTTTGTTTAAACTTCGGCGACGAGGTCATAAGCCACATGCTTAATGTGAACATAAGTGAAACTTAAGTTCATATTAGAGGGCAGAGAGCTGGAGAATAATACTTGGGAGTTGGAATTTACAAACAAAGGTTGGTTTAACACTTGTTGAAATTTTTAAGAAAAATTTACAAGTTGAAGTTAAGCAAAAGTTGTTTTGAAAGAAGTATCTGCGTACTTGCCGAGATCATCGTGTTGCCAAGACTTCGAAAATAATGGAAAACAAAAGTCTTGATAACTGAAAGAGAAGTGGCAACAAGACCGAGATAAACATTCAACAGGTACATCCAAAGTATTTTTACCCCGAGGAAATTGCACAGTTAAGGTGTACTTTAAAGACATGCAAATTATTCTAAGTATGGAATCATACAAGACAATAAAGAAGACAAACATACAAACATTTTAAGAGGAGTTGTACCTGCATTCGAAAGAAGTAAAAGGGCACTTCAGCCTATAAGAGGGGTTACTTGTTCAGATTACAAAAGGGCACGTCGGCCAAATGCAAAGCTAACATTGTTTAGAGACAAAGTATTACAGCTAAGAAGGAAACAGAAAAAAAATACAAGAAAAGCAGAAATATCCTAAGTACTAGGATTAGCTTCGTCGGCTGGAGGTGTTGTACTTTTGTCAGCCTCTACCTTAGCATCAATCCGGCGAAGTGTATCATCAAGGCTTTTGTTGGCAACCTCGACCTTGGCCTCAGAGGTGGTCTTCTGGCCCTCGTCCCCTTCATCCTGAGTCAAGTCTAGGACTTGCTTATTCAGAGTTGGGGACTTGGCCCTAGCAGCTTCGACCTTCTCAGACTTGTCGACCTCGGCATCTTCCTCGGACTCAGCCTCATCCTCAGCTTGGATTGGAGTGGGAGGGAATGGCAGGACGAGGAGACTATTATCTCGGAGAGTTGAGTCCTCGGGGACGGCCAACTCCTTTAAGGCAGCCATCCAACTAAGGGTAAAACCCTTGTTGCATGCCTGTTTCACTTGCTTCTTGTAGTCCTCGCGGACTTCGGCTACCCCCTCGGTGTATGTTTTCTCATCTGCCGCTTTGATCTGGGCGTCTTTTGTGGCCAAGGCAGCAATGAGCTCGACTTGGGCTTTGATGGTCTTTGCTTCGGCCTCTTTCTTCTCGACTTCAAGGACCTTAGCAACGGCCTCAGCAGCTTCTGTCCTCTCCTCGGCCTCGTTTTGAGTTTTCTTGGCCGCATTGGCCTGATCTATCAAAGTCTTCATCTTGGCCTCAGCCTTATTAGCGGTCCTTAGCAAGCAAACAGCCTCCTTGGTCTTGTTGACCAACTCATTTTTAATGTTGAAAGCCTGCATCGCAAAGGAGTGGGTGTGCTGGATCGCCTAGAAGAAATGGACAGAACCAAAGTCAATAAAACTCTAAGTATGAAAAAATAGAGAATGAAAAATACCAAGTGTTAGGGGCTTACTTGTACGAAGTGCTGCAACATCAGAGCGAAGTTTTCATATTCGCTGATCTCGGCGTTGCATTCGAGGTCTTTTGGAAGGAGCAACGCAGTAGAGAGGGCAACGCCGACTTCAATATCAGTCGCGCTGTCACCGACTCTGACTGGCTTGTCCTCAATGGTGATTGGAGGGGCCTAGGGGGCATCAGATTTCATGGACCCCAAGGTTGTCGTAGACTCTGACCTCGGCTTCTTTGACCGGGTCGATTCAAAGGGAGTAGCCTCTGCGGGCCTCTTTTCGGCGGCAGAGGCACTTTTTTCTACCTCGGCCATCTTTGAGATCGGCAAGGAATCCTCAGAATTGATCTGAGTTACCGTTGCCTTTGCTTGGACTTTCTTCAGCCTTTTTGGCTTTGGCTTTAGCTGAGATTGAGATGGTGAAGATTGTACGATGATGATGTTGGGGATGTCGGCTAGAAGATCGTCTGCTACAGCCTTTTTACGACCCATCTCGTCGGTGGCTACGACAACGGTGACCTTAGTGCTGAAATGGATCGTTGGAAGTGCAGTTGGGGGGTTGGCTGGATCGTATGAGGACGCCTCGGCACTTCAGCATCTTCGGCTTTGAGTTCTGCCTGTTGGTGCGAACAGTGGAGCTCGGTGTCAGCGTTGGCATTGAGAAGGTGGAATCAGTTGTGGAGTAGAGGTTGATGGCTGCTTTGCTGGATCAGATGTTGATCCTTGGTCAAACCTTGATGATTCAACTTGAGGAGTTGTTGCTGAAGGAAGAGACTTGTTTTTTCTTGGGACGTCGGGAAGTACAGATTTGTAAGTTGGGATGTAGTTGAGCAGCAAAGGGGCTTTTCACTAGTCAACTGGCAAACCCAACAGCTTCTTGAAATCCTTGCTGGGATAGAAGTTTTTGCAAAAGTCCTTTGGAGGTTGAGGAAGAACTGCAAGTAAAAAACAGTCATTAGAATATTTAAAAGGAACAAAGTATTAAAGACTTAAGAAGCAAGTAAAAGTAACACTTGGCTCTTACCATCTCTCTCTCTGAACAATGTACGACTTAAAGGATAGATGTGAAGGTCATCATCTGGAAAGAACTCCCAGTTGCCTGAGACGATGAAATAATCGTCCCCAGTGCCCTTGTTGGAATCAGGGAGGTCAGCGATGAGTTTGTATTCCGTCGACTTCGACTTAAGGTAGTAAATGTAGCCTTTTTCTGACTTAAGGCCATACATGGTGTAGCAATACTGGATGCCGGCTAGAGTTATCCTAGCATTTTCTCGGCTAGCTAAGGCAATGATACTGCTGATGACTCTGTAAGAGTTAATGGCTAATTGCATTAGGTTGAGTTTATAATAGTGAAGGACTTCTCGGAAGAGGATGTCAAAAGGGAGCCTAAGTCCACACTCTATGAAGGCTACGACTGGAAAGGGCATGGAGTCGTCTTTGGGCATGATGGAGTCCTCCTCCCCAGCCAACCTGAGATGAACGTCGGCAGGGATGGCAAACTCCTACTTGAAATATTCCAGCTTAATTGGGGTGTCTACCCTCCACCTCTACATACCCATGATGTCGGCTTAGGGGGGAAGGTGTTGGATTTCAGAAGGGAGTGGTTTGTTAGGGTTTTAAGGACCTCGGCTTGAACTCAAAACAGAAACTGAGGCAAGGGATTTCAGGATCTAAGAGGAGTTTGTTTCAATTTTTCCTAAAATTTGTGAGTTCTACAATAAATCCCAAAACCTAAGTCTATGCAAACAAGAATTAAAGGCAGAAATCTGGAGGACACAACAAGAAAACAGAAACAAGAACATGATTCAGAATCAAGAATAGTGATGAACTATCAAGAACACTGTGACAAAATGTGTACAGGGTGCGAGGTCAAGATTGGTGGCAAAATAAACAAGTATGTGAGTAGTGTGTGTATACTCAGGAAGAGATTGGGCAAAAGCAAAATCATGAGACAAACATGCCCAAATACATGATTGAATTCAACGCACAAATTTATAATCAGGAACATGAAGGGGTTGGCAATGGCAGCAAATAATGCAGTGGAGTTTATAGATTGATAAGAGGGGAAGTAGTGACTTACCAAAAAGAAGTGACACCGGTGTAAGGTACGCCGGAGTTGAACCCTGGTGGTACGAGTGGAAGAACGGTGGATACTTCGCCGGTGGAGGTGAACGGAGGTGGTTGCAAAAAGCTTTGAAAATGTGACAATGGTGGTTCAGAGAGAGAGAAAGCTTGAAGCACAGAGAAAAATCAGAAAATGTGAAATGAAAAGACGAAGAAAGAGGGAAGTGATTTTGTCAAAACACGAAAAGACGGCAAATCGCAATTAGTGTGCCTAGGACAACGTGCTTGTCAGATGGTGCACGCAAGTGCGATGCGACTTAATGGCGCGTATCAGGTACGGTTCAGTGGGGAAGAGACGCGTGGCAAAAACGGTTGAATTACTATGTGTGACAGCTCATATGCGTGTTGAAACTCTTGGAGTTCTTGATTTAATGAAGTAAAGACCTCGGCTAGGAGGACAATCTCGGCTAAATAACTTGAACAAACTTGGTTATTGGTTTGAAAGCATTGGTGAAAACAGATTACCGGTCTTGGTCATATGGAGCCGACGAATGATGACCTCAATAATTAAGGATAGAGCAAGCTTAGCCGACGTGCTATATGGTTAAATGGTATAGGTTCCATCACCTCAGGATGCCGAGATAATAGAACCTAGGGGCTAGTTGTGGGGGTATATTTTTTGGTTAAACAACATGTGGCCAAGGTGGCACTGAAGTGCCAGCCGAGGTGCCACGTGTGCTGGTCATAGTGCCGAGATGATCTCGGCTAGGCCGAGGTTATCTGCGAAGATACCGAAATTCGGGATAAGCGGATAAGGGACAAGAGTCCTAGAATGGAAGAGGACTTCAGTTTGGATAAAAATAAGACTCTTAGAGAGTTTATCCCAATCTAACTGGGAGTCTAGGATTTGCATTGGGCCAGAGTCCAAGGGAAGCAAGGTTTCTAGGGAGATCAGGTCAGTGTTGGCTATAAAAGTAAGGTACCCTCATGGGTCTAAGGTACGCTTTTTGTATTTTGAATAGTGAGTTAAGCACTTTTGTTAGCTTTGAGAGATAACTGACTTGATCGTCGGAGTGCCCCCGAGTAGACGAACCACCGCCGGAATCTTATCTTTTTTTGACAGGTTGTTCGGGCGCAATCTATTATGCCGGTGTTCTCCAGCTGAGTACCTATTTGGTAGTGTGGTCAGAAAACAACACACACATGTACCATATAGAAAAGTGTTCAAAACTATAAATAATATGGGCTAGTTTCTTTTAAGTGGGACCAACAATACATTAAATTTGAGTTTAGACTGTATTTTTCTTATATTTTGAACACTTTTCATGGATACGTAACTTTTTTGTTTGAACCATATTTATCTTGCATCCATCAGTGAAGACTAGATAGTGCAGCTTGGCTTATGAGACTATCACGGGTCATATTTTGATTATCTAAATTATTTATTTTATAAAAACAAACAAACAAACACATTGAAAATAAATCGTCAAATTTTTTAAGACAAATGTTAATCAATATCTACAATAATCAAATCAATTTATTTATTTATTAATAATAATCTACATATAATAAATCTTAAAACAAATAGTTTAAATTATTAAATTAAAACTCATGTTGAATTTCATGAGCTCAGTTATACTGAGACGATCCTTATTCTTTTTGTTTTCACAGTGAGTATTTGGTCAAGAAAGGAGAGGGGAAAAACAAGAGTAATGTTTTTATTATTGATATAAAAAATAATAATCAAAGTTTATTTTGATAATATTGAAGACTAATGAAGGTGCGGTGGCAGACAACGAAATTGGAACAAATTTGATGTTGAAAAATAGGCATAATCAACAACAACAGAAATTATAAATAAAGACCAAAATATGTTTAAGCCAATCCTCACAAGCAGGGGAAGGTCTAGGCGGGTCACGTGTCTTTTTTAATTTTAATTTTTTTTTTGTTTTTATTTTGTAATCATATATAAAATATTTTTTTTTTTTCTTAACATGTTCTTTAGTTAAGAATTTATTATATTGTTCACCATAAGTAGTTATTTGATACTTTGGGAGTACTATGTAGTATTGTTTATAAAATAGTCTAAACTAATAGTGTAGTGAGAAATTTTATGGATTGAATATAATTAATTCATTATTTTTAAGTAGTTAATGTGATTTGTGATTTCTCATACTTTGAGTATCACATAGGCAACGTCATATAGTACTCTAAGGCTATTTTATAATTTCTATTCAAAACACATCATTTATAAGCAATATCATCTCTTTAATATTTTCTGTCAAATAAAAATTACATAGATTTCATAATAATTTATACTATAAATGATGTGTTTTTATTTTCTAAAATTAGGAATTTTGATCTATAATTTTTTGTGCTAAACTTACTAATTTACATCATCATCCCACATTGAGCTATTACACACTATTATAGAATTTTGATTTATTCTTATTAGTAATGATTTTTAATTTCTTATACTTAAATTTAACTCATAAAATTATTCCTATTTTAACGTTGATCATATTTTTTTTAAATAAAAATTTATAATTAATTAATACCCCTCTAACTTAATTTCTTGACTCCACACAGGTCACAAGGTCAGTCAACCTTAGCGAAATCAACAAGATGACCACAGCTTTGGGGTCCACCAGGATGCTGCTCGCAACCTTACTTGTGCCTACATCGCACCTGTGTAAAACCGACCCTGGTTCCATGTATGGTCGGCCTGTGTCTTTATTTAAAATTTGTGTTAGAATTATTTTATCATTTATTTCTGGAATAATTACAAAAAAATATTAAAAATCAGGATTTGACTTTTATAATAATATAAATTTTTTATTTTTTATTTTATCAATTTGAACCATAATATTTTCATTTGTTTTTAATCTAAACCATTTAACTATTTTTGTTAATTAAAACCAACAAAAAAATAGTATTTTATTTATTAAACTCAATATAAGTATATACTAAGTGTATAAGATATCCATTTTTATTGAGTTTAATGACTAAAATACTTATTTTTTGTCGATTTTATTTAACAAAAATAGACAAATGGTTTGAATTGAAAAAAAATCAAAAGTTCTGAATTTAAACTGACAAAATTAAAAATCCAGAGATTATATTGTTATAAGGATCAAACTTCAGTGTTTTTTTGGATAATTTTCCATTTTTTTATCATATTATTGCGTCATATTACTTTTTTATTTATATTTGATTTGTTTCATGTCTTATTTAAAAATACCAAATGTATAATAGAACTAATTTTTAACCATTTTCATAAAAATAATATGAACCGGATGAAATTATTCAAAATAATTTTGATTACAACTTAATTTCATTTTCGCAATTTACAAAAACTATGCCCTTCTGTTATAATTTTTCACTAGATTAAATTTAAAATAGTAGACAAAAAAATACATTACATTAAATAAAAAATATTATTAATTTTAAAATTATATTTTACATTTTTTTTATTCAATTTAATCTAGTTACATAAGAAAATTTAAAATATCATAACATCGCTTAATAAAAATAATATTAAGGGTTGGTTTGGAATGTCCTAAAAAAGTGCACTTTTTGACTTATTGGTGGGTTTGGGTTGGGTTTGGGTTGGGTTTGATGTGATGTGTTAGAGAGGTGATGTGATTTAAATAAGATGATGTGACTTAAATAAGATAGTGACTTTTTGACTTATTTAGTACATGCCAAACTAGCCCTAAGTAACTAATTTTTATTTGTATCAATTTTGTATTATGCATTTTGACAATAACTCAACGAATTTAGTATTTAATATTATTAAATCATGTCATTTATTCAAGTCACGTTAGTCGAAAATTCTCAGTTCACACTAGCACAAACAACTATAAAACAGGTGCTTGCTCCTCGGCAATTCTCTAACTCTGAGCTCAACTAATTAAGAAAAAAATGGGTGACGAGGTTGTCCTCCTCGACATCTTGCCTAGTTGTTTCGGAATGAGGCTGAGAATTGCCTTAGCAGAGAAAGGCGTGGAATACGAGTACAAGGAAGACAACATGGTAGACAAAAGCCCTTTGCTCCTACAAATGAACCCAGTTCATAAGATGGTCCCAGTTCTGATTCATAATGGAAAACCCATATGTGAATCACTGATCATCCTTCAATACATCGACGACGTTTGGAACGACAAGTCTCTGTTGCCTTCTGATCCTTACCTGAAATCTCAGGCAAGGTTTTGGGCAGATTTCATTGACAAGAAGGTAACTTCAAAAATTAATTACGCTTCGGAAAAAAAAAAAAAAAAAGATTGATTACATTTTTAGTATCTAAAGTATGCATTTGGTTCAATATTTCAATTGTGCTAATTTATAAAATGCTAATTTTTTTTTTTTTTTTTTTTATAAGGTGCAATTTTTTGTTCCAAAAATACCTCTAATTCTAACAATCATACAGTGCTTATTTTATTTTCTGAATACATAATTAATATTTAATGTTGGATTAATGAATAGGTATATGACAGTGGGAAGAGGGTACTGATGACCAAAGGGGAGGTTCAAGAGGCAGCCAAGAAGGAGATGATAGAGTGCTTGAAGACTTTAGAAGGAGAGTTGGGAGAGAGGCCATACTTTGGAGGTGAAAACCTAGGGTTCTTGGACATGGTTCTTGTACCCTACTACCCTTGGTTCTACTCTTATGAGACCTGTGGAAACTTCAACATTCAAGCTCAGTGCCCCAAATTGATGAGTCCGGATCCTCGGCTGCTCTCTCCTGCGGCCGTTCCAGCAGCGACCCAAAACGACGTCGTTTTGGGATAAAATTTCAATGAAAAAAAAAAAAAAAGAAGAAGAAGAAAGGCAAAACAGAGCAAACCAGAGGAGGGAGAAGAAGAAAGAAGGGAGAAGAAGGAAGGCAGCCGCTCTTGTCCAATCATCTGTTACCTGTGTATTTTCAGTGGGTCGAATCAAAAACAAAGATGAATAGAACACAAAATTTCCTCAACAACAAATTATCAAAATCCCAAATCATCAAACACTTTATAAACATATATAAAAAATGCCCAATATTTGGATTAGGGTTTCTCAGAGGGACACAGTTGGGACTGGGTTTTCTAGGGGGAAGCAAGAGTCCTCTGTTCTGAAAATGCCCAGTAGTTTCTTCAATCATCCTCATCCTCGCGACCTCCCCTACAGCCGCGTAAAGCAGATCTTCCCAAGAGGCTTCGTTGTGATTCAGCGCCGCCGGTGAAAGGCAGTTTGGGCTCCCACGGCTAGAGCAATGTTTGCAACCAAACCCACCCATGCATAGTGTCGATTGAGGCGACTCAGACATAGCCCAAGACGACTACAAAACACAAAAAAACCAGAAATCAGAATTGAAAATAACCCAAAAAAGAAAAGAAAAGAAAATCAGAGAGAATGGGTTCATATGGAAACAAAATACATATACCTTCTGGGTCTCGTACCCAAAACCAGAGTCGGGTTTCCAGAAATCGTCATGGAGAGTCGAGTGAGCCATTTTCCGAGTCAACCCAGCTATGTAATCGTCCTCATTACTCTCTGTCTCGGTAGAGCTCATCACAGACTCCACCGGCGAACTCAGATCCGAGTAAGGCCCAAGGAGCCAAACCCACACGGAAAGTCAAAGGGATAGACACCAGAATCAGCAACCCTGGTTGGTCTGCTTACTTTGTTGCTGGGTTTGGAGTTTATGAGCACGTCGTCGTCGGTGAGGAACCAAGGAGGGAGACAAAACTCGCTTCTTCTTTTTTTTTATTAAAATTTTGCCCCAAAACAATGTCGTTTTGGGGCGCCGCAAGAGGGGCCGCAGGATAGAGCGGTCGAGAATCCGGACTCCAAATTGATGGCATGGGTTCAGAGGTGCTTGGAGAAAGAGTGTCTCCAAATCTCTCCATGACCCCCACAAGGTCTATGACTATGTTTTGCAGCTCAGAAAAAGGTTTGGAGTCGATTGAAAATCGAAAATTGCAAATTAATAGAAGCAACTTAAAATAATTGTCATTTTTTTTTTTTTTGGTAAAACAGAGAGCTAATATAAATTAACCAGGAAAACAGAGTCTGGGGTATGAAACCCCTGTAGCATCGTCATACAGTTGCTTCAAAACAAAAGAAGGAGCAGAATGAAAAACATGAAATCCATTAAAGGCAAGACTGCCTTGATTTGCTAGGAGATCTGCACACTTGTTAGCTTCACGATAGATATGATCAACCATCACGATCCGAAGCTCCCTCATGAGGTACCTGCAATCAAGAATGAGGTTACCGAAGTGATGATCTGCAGGAGGTTCTTGCAAAACAAGATTGATTACTGCTGTGGCATCTGTCTCAACACAAATTCCAGTGAAGCCTAAGTCCAAGGCCAGTTTCAAACCATCTCTCAGAGCCCAAAATTCCGCCTCCATAGCCGAGGCTACACCTATGTTACGAACAAAACCTGCAACCCAACCACCCATCCAGTCCCGAATAACACCACCTCTAGCAGCTAAACCAGTAGGGTGAAAACCTCCAGCACCAGTGGCTAGATTAGGAGGACACTTAGCTGCACCATCAGTGTTAAGCTTGAAGGCACCAAAGAGAGGGGGTTTCCAACCGAAAGAGAGAGTGACAGAGGTTGTAAGGGTTCTGCCTGAGTCGGTAATGTGCTGCCATTCTAAAGCTTTGGCAACCACTGCTGGAGCCTTAAAAGGGGTTGAATTGGTTTGAAAGCAAAAAGAATTGCGGTGCAACCAAATGGCCCAGCAGACAGAAGGAAAAAGGGTGGCCCAACTAACAGTGGAAGAGTGAACAACACGAGATTGACAATTTAGCTTGAACCAAGAATGAAGGTCGAGGGAGAAGGAAGGGATGACTTCCGAAGGAATACCGATACTAGACCAACAGTGAGAGGCAGAGAGGCATTCTCTAAAAACGTGATCAATGGTTTCGGGGAGGCATTTACAAACCGGGCAGAGGTTGTCTGTAACAATCTGTCTATGGAACAAATGGGTTTTAGTGTTAAGCTTAAGATGGAGAACACGCCAAACAAAATGGAGGATACGAGGATTAGCACGGATAGCCCATACCCAACTCCAGTTGGTAATGGGAGGGGAGGGATGAAACTCTTTAGCCAGGAGGTAAGCAGAGTTACTACGGAACTGACCATCAGTTGAATGCTTCCAAACCCAGATATCATTCGCAGCACTGAACCAGGATAGAGAGGTACTATGAATACAATCCAGAATTTTAGAAGGAAGGACGAAGGATATACGGGAGAAGTCCCAGTCGTTAGCCACCTAAACGTCACACACTCGTAGTGAGGAATCGGTGGGGGCCAACGGTCCTTCAATACAGCCACGTAAAGGGCCGCACTTAGCCCACTTATCTAGCCAAAAACGGGTTGATCTACCATTTTTAATGAGCATTTTCGACCCTTTTTCAAGAATATCAGAGCCCTTTAGCATATTCCTCCAAGTTGGAGATGTCTTACTACAAACACGCGTAGTCCCCCCATACTTAGACTTAAGAGTTTTAGCCTAAAGAGAAGTGTCCTCCCTCGAGAAACGCCAACTCAACTTAGCCATTGAGACTCTATTAACCAAACAGGTTTGTCTAATGCCCAACCCACCAAGGTTTTTAGGTTTGGTAACCGTGTCCCAAACAACACCATGAATTTTCCTAAGCTCCGAGGAAGAGCCCCACAAAAAGTCTCTATTAAGTTTATCAATGGTATTAGCCACCGACTTGGGGATGTAATTACATTGCATGATATGAGTAGGAATGGCCGCATTAACTGCTTTAATCAGAGTAGCCCGGCCAGCAAATGATAACAACTTGCTCTTCCACCCAGCAAGTTTACCTTGGATCTTATCGATAAGAAATTGGAAGGACTCTTTACTGGGTCGGGAATGGTGGATGGGACAGCCTAAGTACTTGCCTAAATTCCTAGTGACAGGGATCCTTAAAACAGAGGCAAGAAACTGTTGCTTGTCATCTTGAACATTCGAGGAGAAAAGGACTTTAGATTTACCAAAACTAATCTTTTGCCCAGATAAAGAGCAAAACTCCTGTAGCAAGAGAGAGATAGTATGGCAATTGGCCTCGGAGGCTTCACCAAAAAGAATGAGGTCATCCGCAAAAAATAAGTGAGACAGAAGGGGACCATTTCTCGAAACACGAATAGGGCTCCAGGTATGACTCTCGCAGGCTTCGGAAATCCTAGCGAATAGAAACTCCAAGCAAAGAATAAAGATGTAGGGAGAGATAGGATCTCCTTGTCGGATACCCCTAGAAGGAGTGAACGCTTCCGTTTTTTCCCCATTGAACAGAACAGCTAAGGAGCTGGAAGTCACACAAGACATGATGAGATCAACCCAAATAAGCGGGAAATTAAAGGACTTGAGCACATGACGAATAAAGCTCCATTCGAGCCTATCATAAGCTTTGTCTAAATCAAGCTTAATCAACATGTTACCTTTTCTGCCTTTTTTCCCCTTGAAACTGTGCACTACCTCCTGCACAATGACGACATTGTCCACTCCTCTACGACCCGGAATAAAACTGGCTTGAAGTGGGCTGATAAGATCTTCAAGGAGGGGTCTAAGACGGCCACGAGAATCTTAGTGATGAGCTTATAAATAGTGTTACAAAGACCAATAGGACGAAAATGCGTAATCACTTCAGGATTGGAGATCTTAGGGCTAAGACAAATCAAGGTCTTATTTATTTCAGGATCAATATGACCAGAGGCAAACGCATCCGACACCACTTTGACAACCGAGGGGGTAAGAGTAGTCCAAAACTTATGGAAAAAAATGGGGTGGAGACCGTCAGGTCCGGGAGCCTTCCAAGGTTTGAAGGACCATAACACCCTCTTAATTTCAACCAAGGAAGGGGTAGCCACTAGAGCAGGGTGATGAACAGAATCAATGGAGGCTAGCAACGGGAAGGGCAACTCGACACGGCGAGACTGGAGGAGGGAACAAGTAAACAAGTCCTTGAAGTGGGTAAGGATACTAGCCTTAATACTGTCAATCTCATAAACCCAAACATCATTAGAATTTTTTAAAGCGAAGATTTTATTATGTTTGCGGTGAGAAAGGGTGGTTTGGTGAAAATATTTGGTGTTCCTATCCCCATCAAGAGTGAAGTTAACTCTACTTTTGAGTGCCCAAAATTCCTCCTCAAGACGGAGAATACGATTATAATCGGAAATAAGAGACTCTTCAAGACGGAGTAAAAACTGGGAAGGACCCAAATCTAGTGATTTTTGGATGCCTAAAATTCTATGAGCAAGCTTTCTCTTCTGGAAGAAAATGTTACCAAAAGTGTTTCGGTTCCAACTCATAACTTTGTCGACAAACATCTTGGCCCCTTGAAGGAAAGGACTAGAGTCAGTCCAACTCTCAGACACCACAACACTGAGGGAGGGATCAGATAGCCAAATGGTTTCAAACCGAAAGGGTCGAGCCACCCTGGGAGGGGGGGTGGCGTGAGTGTGCAAAAGGATAGGGCAGTGATCCGAGTGGAGTTTAGGTAGGTGGAGGATTTTATTATTAGGAAAAAGTTGAGCCCAACTCTCATTACAAAGACTTCTATCCAATCTCTCACTAATGAAACCACTTGAATGTCTGCAATTAGTCCAAGTGAACCGAGGCCCAGAAAAACCCATATCAATCAACCCACAGTGGTCTAAACAATCCTTGAACAGTAATGCTCTCCAAGTATCAATAGGTTGGCCTCCAAATTTCTCTGTACTAGTCAGAACTTCATTAAAGTCCCCCATTAACAACCAAGGCAGATTATGGGAGTTAGCAAAAAATTTGAGGTTATCCCAAAGTAACTTCCTAAGATTAAAATGAGGGCTAGCATAAATGGCAGAAAAAAGCCAAGAAGAAGGTTGAGAAAGAACTTGGATACACGCGTGGATCTCCTGCTGCGTGACCGAAAGGACGTCGCAATGGATCTCAAGACTATTCCAGAGTAACCAAATACCACCAGCAAAACCAACTGGTTCAGCAATATGAAAATTAGAGAAACCCAAACTCCTGCAAATATTTGTACCTCGGTCTCCACCAACCCGAGTTTCAGAAATGACAACAAGGTGGGGGTGATGTTCCTCCATCAAACTACGGAAATGCCTTCAGAAATGGGGGTTGGCCGCCCCACGGCAGTTCCAAAAAAATGCCTTCATTAGAGACCTAAAGAAAGGGAGTGGAGGGAGTGCAAAGTCCTCCTTTTTCAGCACCTCCTCCTCCTGTGAAATCCATTCTGGGCCCAGAACTTCTGCTCCTGCGGTGTGAAGATTTGGAAACAGCTGAATCATGTGTTCGAAAGCCCGATTTTCTTGCGTTATGTAGAAGTTGACGGTAACGCGTAGTCGTTAGAGCAATGGAGAAGTCTCCACCAAGATTGCCTAGTTGAGATGACCCCGGAGAGTAATCTCCCATGGAATTGAAGATAGGTTCAACCGATCTGTTACCGGTAAGGGTGGTGCAGGGAGAAAAGTCTCCTCCACTAGTGGGTTTAACACCGGCTGGCTGTTGGAGAGCAGTCTCAGACTGGGCATGACCACTTGAGTCATCTAGATCAGTTGGCGAGGGAAGTCTGTTGCATGAGTGAATGGGGTTGACAGGAAAGTGACAATCGCAGTTTGGCGATGCAGCAGATGGGATGGTAGGGGTAGAAATGGAGAGAGACTCATCCAGATGTTCATTATTTCCGGATCGTACCATCCCAGCACAAAGGTTGGGTCCCGCTGGAGCATCTCGAGCAGGCGATCGTCCACCCTGGAGTACCCAGTGGTTGTTTCCATGAACCAACCGGGTTGGGTCTGACCCTCTACACTGTTCAAACGGAAGGGAAGGGTTGGTGCTAAGTGAGGACTGGATGGTCGGCTGCGGTTGTTGCGGAAGGGTCTGGAGTGCAGGGTTCGACGAGGCATGGTGAAGGGTTGAGTGAGAGTCAACAGAGTGTAAAGGGATGGTGTGGGCAGAAGTAGAAGAAGGTGGTGAAGAAGATACAAATTGCATACTGGTCGAGGTGGTGAAGGGACAAAGCAAAGGGGTGTGTAGATGAGGCACAGGGGGGACAGAGGCTGTAGTAGTAGGCTGGGGTGTACCAGGTTGTAGGTCTGCAGCAGAGTGTAGGACTATTGAAGAGTGGAGGATACTAGGAACGGTTTCCAAGAGGGGGATAGAGCAGTCTGTAAGACAATCAAAAGGGTTAACGTGAAGGGGGATGTGTGATGAAGGGTTGCTATCAACATTAAATGTCGAAGGTTGCAGAGGTAGTGGGTGGACAGCCTGGTCTTGGACAATTGGCGCCAAAATTTGAAAATTTGGGTCCTTTCTCTTCCAGACTTGCTTGGTTCGCCGGTTGTCCTGCTTCTCCGGCACCGGTTTCTTCAACTGCTTGCCCTTCCTCTGGACCAACATCCAAGGACCAAAAGTAACACTAGCTGAGAAGGAGGGAGAAGCAGTATCTAACTTTCCAGATGACTGATTAGTGTGGACCTGCGATGGGCACTCGCTGGACTTGTGCCCAATCATGCCACAGTGAAAACAAATGGCATTAATGCCTTCATAAGCAATCTTGATAAGGATGGACCCCACTAACAATTTGGCTATGAGTGGTTTAGCCATATCTATCTGTACACACAATCGCGCAAATCTGCCTCTATCTCCATTCTCAGTGTGGAAGTCAACCTTTAGGACCTTTCCCAACTTGTTACCAATCCTCCGAAGAATCTGGTTGTCAAAATATTCAATGGGGAGACTGTGGAGTCTGACCCACACCACTGTAGTTGAAAGACTTGCCTTCTCCGGTTGAAAATCGGGTTCCCAGCGACGAATCGCAAGAAAATTTCTTCCTACAAACCAAGGGCCTTCATTCAATACCTTATTCAGGTCAGCCACATCTTGGAATTTCATAAGAAAGAAATGGTTGCCCAGATCGATACCGATAAAGGTACTATTTAGTTTCCAGATGTTCTTGAGTCTGTCCATCAAGTATGTATAACCCAAACTCCGGCCCATGAGCTTCACAATGAGTGAGTTCTGCCAAGGGTTACGGATTCTATCGATCTCTTCCTTCGACAGAGCAATGGAAGGTATGGAAGAATCGGAATCTGAAACCTCCTCAACGACAACATTTAGGGGTAAATCTGGCTGTTCCGTACTACTAATCAGATGAAATGGAGATGAGAGAGCCTCCTTGAAGGAGCGAGTAACAGAAACAGGACCATCCAGAACATTCCCTTTCTTCCTACTATGACGTTCCAGTAGATCCTCCTCCTCGCGTGATTTCTCAGCTTCATTACCCTCCTCTTGGTCGTGCTGCTGGTTGGTTACAGTGGAATAGTTGAGCGTCCCTGTGCCGTCTGCCGATCTTCGAGCTGGTGAACCACCGTGATCCGCGTCCATTGCTACTTAATCCGTTATTATTCTATTCTTTCTAAAATAGGCAACTCATCTTTATGGTCAAAAAAACCAATAATTGTCATTTTTATTGAAATACAAGTGGATCATTTGTTATCTACTTGTACCTCTATCAAAGTACAATTATTTTAAATTATTTTCACTTTTTTACAATTAATCACAAATAATATTTTGCCATGGATTTCATATATTCTACTCTCTACTTGATCATTTGTTCAAGCGTGTTGAGATTGGTATTATGTGGTAATAATGTTACTTTTTTCTTTTTTAATCGGCAAAAGAAATTTATTGATGTAAACATGAGGAAACACAGTCGCCAAGGAAAACATCAATAAAGAGGAGATGGGGGGAGGGTGTCAAAGCTTACCGATCACATCCCAACACTAATGAAATACTCACTGAAATAAAATTACAGATGTGAGTGTTGCTGCTTCTTAGCTTTGATTTTTCTGACTCGATCAATATGGAGCAAAAAGTCATTTGTTGAAAAGCCATCAAAGCCCGAGTGAGATTTGGACCAAAAGGCCACCTGAAGCTTGATTTCATCAATTAGTTTGTCCCAGTGGAAAAAAATAATAAGAAGAAGAAGAAAGGAAATGGGTAGACCAAATTTATTTTGGATATAGCTCACATTATTTAAACTTACAACACATTGTATTTTTAGTAAATTTTCAAATAACCTTTTCAATTCTCTAACCTTTTCCAATTAAAATTCTCGAATGCAACATCTAAAATTAAAGCAAACCATTTGTTTCCTGGCACAAAGGTGTTTGAAGTTTGTAACCCTCACAGACTAAATAGAAATATTAAATACTTGGAAAATTACTTAAAAGTATCTAGAATTTAAAATCTACAATACATATTTAAAATTCTTATTGTAAGGTTACTCTTTCAAATTTGTTAAAAAAAAAAAGTTACTCTTTCAATAAATTTAAGACATTTTCTAAATAAATAGTTACCTAATCACCATTAGTGACACACATTGACATTTTATATTATGAGTAGTGCTACATATAAATTGATTGACAAATAACGTGAAAATAAAAATTTTATATAAAAAAATCTTACCAGAATGATATGATGGTAATATTTTTAAAATAATAAGTCATTTTGATGAGTTTTTTATATATATATATATGAATTGATAGAAATTTATGTAGTATAATAGTTTTCCACATCAATAAGATATGCATGTTGGAGATGATCATGAACTGACACATAAATAAATAACCCGTGTCAAACTTATCTTCTATTAAAGAATTTGAATAATAGTTCTAAATTGTGGTATCGGGTAACGTAACGGTATCGATCGTGGAGTATCGGTATTGGTATAGGTAGTATCGACCGGTACATATCGGGAATCGGGTGTCGCAGCCGTGAAATTTTAAAAATTATTAGCAATCCCTCTAAAACTCAATTTTATGCATGTTAAAACTCTTTTAGCCTTAATTTATCACATTTTAATTAAAATTTTAATATGTAAGAGCACTTTTGACTCATTTTCAACTAAACGATATGTTAAACTTTTAATAAAAAAAAACTTTTTTATTCACCCAAAAAAAAACTTTTAATAAAAAAATTGATGTGAAAATATTTTTTTTACTTATTTTTGACAATGAAATGAAATACTTCCAAAATGCACAACAAATCCACCATAAAAACAAGCACCTTCATGTACGTGAGAGTGCCTCTCTCTTCTTATCCATTTCATTCTCCCATACCATAATATAAATATAACCACAAACATAAAAAAATAAATAAATAAAAAACAGAGCATAGAAGCGTGCATAGAAGAAGCATAGAAGAAACAAAACAGAGCATAGAAGAAGCTTGCATAGAATCCAAGTAGAAGAAGAGAAACCAACAGCAACTCAGGAATATTGAAGAAATATTGATGCGTGTTGACAAGAGAGGTACAGATTACAACTCCATGGCTTCAATCTTGTTGTGCTCTATTTGGTCTGGTTTCGAACAGGTGGTTCTCTACTCCAATTTCGTCCGAACCGGCGCTGGCAAATCTGTATCGGAATGGTATCGCTCCATGTATCAGATTTAGGCCGATACGTACCGGGAATCAGACGCTACGGCTGTGAATTTCATTCTCACCAGTATACCGGTCCATATCCAAATCGGTAGTTCATTTTTCCAGTACGAATCAGCCGGTACGGTACATTTAGAACTATGATTTGAATACATGTCGCTCTTTATTTATTTTATTTTTCTGAGTTCTCTACTGCGATATCAATGGATAGAGAGTTTTTAAATTAGTGACTTTTTTTAATAATATTTAATAAAAAATGCCAATAATTATCATAGGACCTATTAGATAATAAACCACTTATTACGATCTACACGTAAGTCTTCCTAGTGTTTATAGCATTTCTGTTTTAATATATTTTTTTTTTTAAAGACAACCACAATTAAAATAAAATAAAAATTATGATTATTTGATCAGCATAATTATTTTTTCATTGATGCTATACATGGAGAGTCTTAAAAATGAACGATTTAAATCATTAAAATAGAACTTGTAATTTGCTCCATAATACCTCCAAGTTCTTTAAGATTAAATTTGAAGTCAAGAAAAAATGAAAAGAATTTCATATTTTTAAATTAAAATATTATGATGTATAAAATATATAAAAATGCTTGCTTTTTTTTATCAGCCAAAAAAACTTTATTGATAGAAAAAGCATACATTTCATATGTAATTACATCAATAAAGAAGAGGAAGTGCAAAAACCATCAAAATAAACTATCTCAATCCTAACTAGGTTGGCACCAAGGAAGATACTTAATCATTTGCTAGCACAACCACACAGTTGGTGAGAAACCAACAACAAAGAAATCACACACACACACACAAAAAAAAACAGAACAACCATCACCAAGCAAACTGCAGCAGCCTCCACAGATACAGGGGATAACAGCAACCTCCCAGACAACTCAAGTCCCACCCCTTATGCAAAATCTCACTTGCCGAAGATAATGAACTAAGTCATCCATTGAGTACTTGAAGGATGGACAAGAAGTTTTAACCCACAATGCAATCCTAACCTTAATGGATTCACACAGACCATCAAGATCTACTTGTGCATTGTTGAAGATGCTATCATTTTTCTGCTTCCAAATTGACCAAAGCACAACCAGTGGGAGTGCTCTCCAGATCATAGTCTCCTATTTTTTAAGCTTAATACCAGTGCACCAATTTAAAAGGCTATTCACAGACCCAGGTATTACCCATTGTATACCGCACCAGTTTAAAATTCTAGACCGAATCTTCCAAGTAAAGGGGCAAAAAAGTAGCACATGGTTGACACTCTCCACCACCTCTTTACAAAAAATACAATTAATATCTATGTCATCACTGAGAACTCTAATTCTCTGTGAATAGCTAGATGTCTTAATCCTTTCTTTCCAGGCTAACCAACCAAAGAACTGAACCTTAGGTGGAGAAACATTCTTCCAAATGAAATTTACTATTTTACTATTATCTACAAAACTCCACTTACACCACTTGTATGTTGAGGCAATAGAGAATAGTCGTGATGTCTCTGTATCCCATCTCAATCTATCACTCATTTCTTCCCTAAGGGCAGGAGCATTGAGTAACATCTCATATAACCTCCCCAATTCCTCCTCCTCCCACTGGAATAGATATCTTCACTACAACAAAAAAGGGTTTTTATGGCACACAATGCACACCGTAAAAACCCTTCTACGACGTGCAGCGTACATCATATTATGACCAGTCATGGAAAGTCATTCACTTTCAACGACATGCTTTGTACGCCGTTAAAAACTATTTAATGGCAGATTTTGTGCGTCGTCGTTACTTTTTCTACGACATGCTATAGTACGTCATTAAAAACTATTTAACGACAGATTTTGTGCGTCGTTGTTACTTTTTCTACGACATGCTATAGTACGTCGTTAAAAACTATTTAACGGCAAATTTTGTGTGTCGTTGTTACTTTTTCTATAACTACTTTTACACGCCGTTAATTAGTGAGACAAATAACGACGCTAATTGAGCGTCGTAAAATATGTAATACGACTTATTATGCCTGCCGTAGAATATATAAATTTTTTTTTTAATTCAACAGGTTCTATTTTACCTATTCTGTACAATCTAACAAGAATTACAAACAAGTTTCGCAAAATATCAATCAACTACAAAAATATTATTTCAAGTATCCAAAAAAAACTATATTCATAAGTTATGAACATCAATTGTTTATACATTTCAAACATCTAAAAACTATCCTGAAGTTCAAAACCATCTAAAAATCTTACAGCTCTAAATTGTCCAAAAAATTCTAAACTATCCAAAACCTATATTCTAAACAAAATCCAAAACTAATCAAAGATTAGAGTAATCCATTCGTCAATGTCATATCAAAAACTATCCATAGATGTTAGAATTTCTACTCAAAGTCAAAGCTGATGAAATGGATTGTCAAGCAACAGTGCTTTCAACAGTATCCTCAAGCACACACATCTCACGATCACGCATAGCGGTAGGGTCTCTAACCAAAAGAGCAGCTGAATTGGCAAACCTTTGTGATGCTAAATAAGTTCTAGATATTGCATTTCTTGTCTGCATGACAAAGGAAAATTCACATAAGTACAAAAACCAACGACTAAGAGACTTCAATAGGACTCAAACTTTAATATGAAACTATGTCATTACAAACAGTACCAAGCAACAAGACTCAAACTTCAATTTCTTCCACTCTTAATGAGATGGAATCTTGGGCTATTAAACTTTCTTCATTACAGAATGAAAACAAGAGTACACTTGAGGAGAAAACAAGAATATATGACAAACTTTCTTATGTAGTAGTCTCTTGGAAGAAACTACTGCACAAAATATATGACAAGAATGAGCACAAAACAACTATCAAGCATAAGAATAAATCAACTATAACTTTCAAAAATAGCTGATCAAATAAAAAAGTTTCAGCTATTCAGTTATCTGAATCTGCAAATGTAAAAGAAATAACAAGTTTGTACAGTTTAATTTACCAAGAGACTACTTACATAAGAAATTTGCAACACATAATTTCAAGACCATCACACAAAAGAGACAAGACATATAACTGATAGCCAGAAACACTAACAACACTAAAATGCAGGTGAGTGAGTAGAAAGTCCAAGAGAGAGAGAGAAGGCAACCAGATACCTCTCTTAGATTATTTTTTATTTTATTTTTTTTGGCTATTGAGAGATAACTTCGCTTAGTGGACATGTATTTCAAGATACTTAAGAACACAATTAGCCAAGATGAAAGGCATTGCTGTTCATATTGGCTATTGGGGATGCAAATATTCAAACAAATCCTCAAGCTCCAACCCGTAAATTTTTGCCAAGTTCAAAACGAAGCTAAGGATCAATTTTTTGTTGTCAGGTGTTATGTATTTCAATAATTACTTGGCTCATTTAATTACATATAAGAAGGTCCCTTCCACAAGACTTTCTTACTTTCTTCATTAATTACAATAATAGATAGTCTACTATAAAACACAAAAAAATAATAGTGGGATTCCAACTGAAAATAAAAAATATATAAAGTGTTGGCTTGGTGTTCAGTCTTTGAACCAAATTACATATGCATGTGTATGGAATGTTTTTGCACATCACAAACCTTCAAACAACACAAAAAGTAAACTCTTCCACAATCCCACCCCTGAACCCCCTTCCACTATAACAAAAAATAAAAAATAAAAAATATTGTTTTGAAGATACACTGTCCCCCAGTTGGGTTGGGTCGTCCTAACATATGCTCAAAACATATTAAGCATTCAAAAGTCATCACCAAATATAAAATAAATATTCGCTGAGTCATCATCACGAAGAAATTGATAAAATAACAGAGTGAAGAAATTGGTACATCTCAATAGTGGACTCTCATGTCAAGGTATTAACAAAGCAAGAAGTGAAAGGATAATAAAGGGAAAAAAAACAAGAAGGGTATAAAAAAAAAGGGCAAAGCAATTGAATCAAGAATAAAATTCCCAAATAACAATTTTTTTTCTTCTTCAATTAATAAAAGTCAGAGGTTTATATATTTATTGAAAAAGTGGAAGACATAACAATTACAAAATAACTTGACTTCATTCCACATAACAATGAAGCAGCGAACAAACCTCAAAATTAGAGGAACGGGGATTTCCAATGATCACTGCAGTTGATTTGTCATCCTTACGGTTCAACATGGAGAAATTTTCTTTGTAAGAGCAGAGTACCCATGTTAAAACCTTTGTAAACCCGCTCATTGCAATCTAAAAACAAAAAACAAAAAGTTATCAGATTGTTAGATTTTCATTTAATGCCATATAACAATAGAATTACATTTATCACCAGTGAAATTTCTTCAAATGACAACAAAAAACTGATAGCAAATTGGCAAAGCTTATCATCATCTTTTAATGGGAAATACAGAATAACTGATTTTCTTTACACAAGCATAATGTAGCAAACCCTAGGATATCTACAAGCAAAGATTTCTAGGTTTCATGAAATTCAGAGACCACTGAACCATACACAATTGGTTCACATAATAAAACAAACAAAGAATGAATTAAAAATAGGCATCAAGTATACATGCACATATATGAAGAGTTGGATATTGAGTGAAAGAGGATGGAATATTTAGTCAAATTAATGAAAAGTGACACCCCAAATATTAATGGGAAGCAACTTCATATATTTTTCTGTTAAAATTTTGCTCTTCAAAAATAGTGAAAGTGAGGTTCTACATTGGTATTTACTCTATATACTCTTCTTACATACCAAAAATAGCTTTAAGGCACAAAAAGAACAGAGGCAAGTATGATTACTTTAAAATACAAAAGAAACCAGCAAACATCCGAACTTAAGTAACAATGTTTTGCATACCTTCTTCCTCAGTTGACACGTGGAGTCAGTAGAATATTAAAATCTGACAAAATAAGAATGCTATAATACCTTTGAATCCAATCTAAAGCCCATTTGGCTTTTTGAGCAACACAAGGAATATTCTCAATTGCATTGAACAATCTATGTTTCTCCCTCGAGTCCCTAATGTATGTTTCCAGAAGCAAGCTGTACATCTCTACAGCAGGAGGCAGAAATACCCACCATCAGTTAACTTGAGAATGCATAAGATATTAAATCACCCAATACCAAATACAAAGCTCTACCAGAATGTACATTCTCCATTGCAATTTGGAATCCATAAAATGCCCGAGCCTAGAAAGTATGAGAAGGATTGATGTTAGCTTCAGGGAAAGTAAAGTAGGTTTCAGCATTTAATGATCAGTATAAAAAAATTAATATAGCCATTTAAGGATGTGGTAACTTTTGTCGCATCCATATATAAGATATATGCACATACTTAAATGGAGACCTAATCCACTCATCCTCAATTTCATTGCCGCCTTCAAAGAGCAATCCATCTAATATCTACATATTACTAACAAATATTTGAAGAATCCATTTTCTATTTCCAAGTAATAGCTGCTCACTCTTTTCAGATCATCATGACCAAAGTCACTTATGATACTTTAGAATTCTCTCTTTGACAGCAAATCATGCTCTAATAATGAACATAAAACTACAAGAATGGAGGTAATGTCAATTTTTTTCTCTTTTCTCTTTTTTCCTAGCTGCTGCTATGGTTGATTCTGCTGTGCTTTACTCTGAGGGTGTGTGGGTGAGTGTCTGAATTGATGGGTGATTGTCTGTAGGGTGTATTTCTGCTGGTGTATGCTGGGTTTTGCTCTGTTGTCCTGGTTTTCCACCTCCAGATCTGCCAGGGTTTAATGCTTTTCACAGTGCTGTTTCATGCTACTGCTCTCAGTAATGGAGGTCCATTACTCACTCACTTCATGCTACTGCTGCTTCATGCTGCTGGTTTGTTAGAGGGTAGCAATATGGATCAAGGCTCTTTCAATGGCTGGGGTTTCTCTGTTATTGTCCTTGTGTCTAACATGCATCAAGTGCAATACTGCACTTGGATGGCCCTGAGGTCTAATGCTACTGATCTGCTGTGTTGTTGTTCTGCTACTGATCTGCTGATGTTAGGGTATCCCCCTGCTGATAGTCCTACTGATCTGCTGTGTTGTTGTTCTGCTACTGATCTACTACTGTTGGGGTATCCTCTTTCTGGACTCTGCTGATAGTCTTGTAGTCACTACTGCTTGGTGAAGATGAGTAGAGATGCTGACAGTCCTAGAGCAGATGAGTAGAGATGCTGTTTTGGATGCACATATCATGAAGAGATCAGAAGAAGCCAAAGGCATGAGTTACTGCTGAAGCATTGGTGCTTAGGCTGGTAGTCCTGAGTTAGCATTGGTGCTTAGCATTGGTGGTTATGCTTAGCATTGGTGCATAATTGCATTACCAAACCTGAACTCAGCTAGAGGAGTTGTAGTAGTGGATAGCACATATTTGCATTACCAAACCTGTACTAGGCCAGAGGATTTGAAGCAGTGATGGTGCTCTGTCTAATGCTCCAGCAGAGGGTTTTTTGGATGAATGGTCCAGCAGAAGTAGTGTTGGTGCTCTGTCTAATGCTCTAACAGAGGGGTTTTCTGGGCTGCTGTGGTTGTAGTTTTTTTTGGTTGTTTGTTTTGTTTTGTCTTGCTCTGCATGTTGGTTTCTCACCAACTTGGAGCTTTGAGTGTGTGCTAGCAGATGTCCAAGAAGATTGTCCAAACAAATTATTAACAAACTATCTTCCAGAAATCACTGAGTAATAAACTCTTTCTGATATTTCAGTACTCTTTCACGGACCAGCATTTGATGCCTAAGCCATTACTTGACAGTGTTAGCAGCTTAGAAAAATTTCAACTTGGAAACAAAATGAAAGGAGCATTGTTAAGAAATTTACCTCTGGAATTTGAACATCATTTAAGAATCTAGCAGCCAAGTTCTCCAAAACAATCCCATCAGATGTGGCGAAAAATGCCAACACATGGCTTACAAAGTGCTTCTCAGAATTAGACAAAGAGTCCCACTGCTGCACATCCTGGGATAGATCCACCTCCTCAGCTGAGAGCCTAATAACAGATTATTAGAATAATATGTGCCAAATATAGGGATGTATTAGAAAATACCAAAGATGAAAATCAGAGAATGAAAAGTAAAATAAAATCACACTCAGTGCATTCAACTTAACAAAAGAAACACAAGTCCAATATAAGAGGTCCAAATGCAAGACACATCAGAATTCCTAACATCCTTGAATATCCTCATTAACAATCAAACCTGAAAAGTGGGAGAAATATATATTGTGTTTTTTTTCTGATACAGTTACCATCGCCATTACCAATAACCAATACTAACAGTACCAAGGGAATAGCAATACCATTACCATACTTGCCACCTCCTGACAAATAGTGTTTCCACAGGCTCTATACCACACAAACCGCTATCCCATAACCATATCTACAATTGGTGGCCTCACCACTACTACCACCATCATCAATTACCTCAAAGAAACCCCACTCCCCCAACCTCATCACCTCTTTGCCATTTTTAACACTCAAATAAGCTCCTAGTTAAAATAAACAATTATTTTTGCATGGCAATTTAGGAGAAAAGAATGCAATGGGTTACCAACATTAGCCCTCATAGTATCATACTTGCTCCACACTCTGATTTCTAAAGCCATTCTAGGTACAAACTAAGGCCCCTCCATTAATCTTTACTTATTTTGCTCTCACTAGTATTACTTGTTGAATACCAAAAAGAACACAGCTGCTACCGTACATACCTCTAAAAAGGTGAATCATACGCAACCTATCACATGTTGTAACCTTTCTCACCAAAATAGTTCGTAACATTTCTTACTACAAAAGGTTCTTAATATTTTACCACACCATTTTTAACATAACCTCAATGTTTCGTAAAGAGGCATGACTAACACCACAAAGTGGCCAACAATTCTTACAATTGAATCTGGTAAAAAAAAAAATCATAGGTGCTGTGTAAATATAAAGATTTAAGGTTGTTTGGCTATTAGGATAAGAAGTTGGATACCATGGAGTTATCCCACTTGTATTTTGGATTGATTTCCACCTGAAAATATAATCCACGCATTAAAAACTCCTGACCCTGTTCGTAGTTTGGCTCAAATTGGCCTTACCTCAAGCTTGGCCTTCCCTTCTTCTAAGAAAATCAAATAGATAAATATAATAAAACAATAAAAGGGTTTCGATTGAACTTAGAAGAAGGGAGAAACAGATCAGATATATATGTATGGACATATGTAGAGAGAGATATAGAGAAAGAAATGGAAAAACCTGATTATCAAAGAGAGGGCAGCGGTGGATAATCCCAAGGTTCGAATATACAGAGAAAAAAGGGGATTTGTAGAGCGAGAGAGGGGGAGAAGAAGCAAACCTAGTAGTCGATTGGTTCGGTAACCCTGGCAACGGAAGCAAAGAGAAGAGAAGAGTTGAGATGATCACCCTAGCAAGATTCGGTCTTCTTCATCATCATCAGATAGAAAGATAGATTGAAACCCTTGTGATGTTGGCGCCCCAAATTTGATATTTTGGGAAAAAAAATATTGGCGCCCCCAAAGTTTATTTTGGCGCTTTTTTTTTATTATTATTTTTATCATACAATTCATGACATGTATTGTGCGTCGTGAAAAGGTAATACTTTTAACGGCGGGTGATGTGCGTCATAAAAAGTATAATATTTTTAACGATAGGTGTTGTGTGCGCCGTGAAAAATATTTTCACGGCTAGCGCATGTGCGTCGTGTATAATTAATGTATTAACGATACGCTATATGCACGTCATAGAAAATTCTATTATTTACGACGTGCATTGCAAGCCATAAAAAAAATCATCGTTATTACCATTCATGGCCTATGCAATAGACATGTCATGGTTGGAAAAGTATTTACGATGTGCAAAAAAAGCAAGTCGTAAAAGTAAGAAACTACGGCGTGCATTTATTGTATGCCGTTGATGTGGTGCCGTGAAAAGTCAATTTTGTTGTAGTGCTTCTGAATTTAAAATTCCCGTCCTCAGTCCTATTTCTCCTACTTGGCACCAACTTCACAGATATAGCTTTGTCCATTAATAAATAATACAGTCTGGGAAATACCTATTTCAAACAAACATTGCCAATCTATTTGTCCACCCAAAAACTTGTTCTCCTCTCATCCCCAATAACTAGACTTATGTTGCTTTTGAAGAAATCAACTAGTTCAGGACTATACCAAGCAACACCCATAATACCTTTCCAGATCTGAGAAGACCTGAGACTAACCACAGGTAATGGCCATCATCGTCTTCCAATCTCACTGTATTTGCTGCAAATCACTTGCTTCCACAATGTATCATTTTCAGACCCAAACCTCCACCACCACTTCAAAAGAAGACAATAATTCATAAGTCCGATTCTCTTAAATCCTAAGCCTCTTTTGCTTTTACTTTTTGAAATCTTCTCCCAACTGACCAGATGAATTTTCCTTCTAAGCTCATCACCATAGGAATCCATATTGAATTTTGTTTATTTCCTTTGCAACACATTCTGGCATCTTAAACAAAGATAAGAAATAAATTGGTAAACTAGATAGCATAGATTTTATCAAAGTCAATCTACCAACAAAGGATAGGAACCTCATCTTCCAAGAAGCCAACTTTTTTTTGCATTTATCAATCACTAGTTGCCATGTCCTCCTTTTTCTTAGACTAGCTCCCAGTGGCAGCCCCAAGTATTTTAATGACAGATTTTTGTGAAAACAATTCAATTTTGTAGCAAACTCCTTAGTAAGATCATCATCAACCCCAACCCCACATACCACACTTTTATGATAATTAATTTTCAGCCCAGATAATACTTCAAAACATCTCTAGATCCTTTTGATAACAACAATCTCCTCCCATATTGCCTCATAGAATAATATTGTGTCATCTGCAAACTGGAAATGGGTGATCCTAACATTATTTGAGCCCACCACTGCCCCTTTAATCAATCCCCTCTGCAGAGCTCTCACCAATAGAATATTGAGACCTTTAGCCACAATATTAAACAAAAATGGTGATAATGGGTCATCTTGTCTCAGCTCTCTCTCAGGAATAAACTCAAATGTAGGTGATCCATTTACCAAGATAGAAATTTTGGCTGAGGACACAAACTCTCTAATCTAACTTATCCATTTATTGCCAAACCTAAAATTTGAGAGTATAGAGAAGAGGAAATCCCAATTAATTGAATCATAGGCTTTTTCAAAATCAAGTTTTAATACAATGCTTATTGCCTCTCATTTTGAGTGTACCTAATAATTTTTGCTATAGAAGGAAGAGCTGTGAAGGTATGTGTATTTTTATATATTATATTATATTGTGGTTTTATATTAAAATAATTAAGCATTTTGTAAAGATATTTTTATGGTAAAATATGAGGTTAGTTTGAGTGAACACAACATATGGTCGGATTGTTATATCCTAAAGAGATAGGTCAGTGTAAGATGTTTTGCTACACTGTGTGATTTTTTTAAAAGGGTAAATTACAAATATATCCTCTCAGATTTGCTTAAGATACGAATTGCTCCTCGTAGTTTGAAAAATTACAAATATCTCACTGTCAGAATTTTTTCTTTAATAGAATTAATTAAAAAAGTGAAATTTCTAACTGTTCACCTATACAATAATAAAATTATCTGAATTATTAATTAAAATAAAATTTTAACATTATTAAAAACTGTTAATTAACTTGATGATTTATTAATAAAAAGATTTATTTGTTATGAAATTAGAAACCTTAGGGGGCATAATGTAATTTCTAAAATCACAAGGAATAATTTATAATTTAAGTAAACCTCAAGAGATGTATTTGTAATTTACATTTTTTAAAAAGAGTGAAATTACGGTGTCAAAGTCCGTAATTGTTCATCAACTTGGAGATGTAATTTTCAAGTGATAGTGAGTAATTTGCAAATATATTGAATATAATTCTTATTCAAGTCTAGAAAGTTAAATTTATTTTTTTAGATTCAGTGATATATCAAGAAAATAATTTGTTAATAATTAAATATTTTCTAATTATTAACCAATTATTTTCTTGACACGTCATTAGGTCTAGAAAGTTAGTCTAAAAAGTAAGTAATTTTTATATGCGGATAGGATATATATGTCATATAGTACATTCTATTATTGTGATTGGTTCTGACAGTTAAGTCTACTACATTTATATTAGTGTCACGACCCAAACCCGGCCCTATGGGTTTAGCACCGTAACCGGCCAGTAATCCGAGATTACCGAAGGCCTGCTTAACAGTAATACAGTAAAACAGAGTTCAGGGCCTGGCGGAAGCCAATACAGTAAGTAACTAGTGTCCATTGAGTTGAATAAATCTGTATGCAAAAAAACATTTTTCATGCATTCATATAGTTCAGAACAGTACAGTCTATACAATCATATACAACATTCAGTACGGGGACCTAATCCCTCGATGACAGTACAGTAAAACAGTAGATAGTCTATACAGTAGCACAAAACAGTAAGGAGACCGATGGGGGGACACAAAAACACCCCAAGCCATAGCATGGCAACTCGGAACCTCGCAGTGAGGCACTTAGGCTGGCTTGACAAAACTGGGGACCAATCCACGCTCCTAGCTCCGGTCTGGCTGCTGAGAACCTACATATATAAATAACAGTGAGCTAAAGCCCAGTGAATAACATAAAGCGTAAAGAGGTTGTGAATGAATGTCCTTACAGTAATGAAAACAGTTCGTTAAACAGTATTTCAGTCTTTCAGTATTTCAGTCAATCAGTCATATGTGGTACACCCATTAGCCTATAAACAGTAGGTCCAAAAGGACCGGGTCTTAACAGACCCAACAGTAATGATGGCCATCAATCAATAAACAGTATGGCTCCACAAGGGAACCGACAGAGCTCTGTACAGTAACAGTAAACAGTAAGTGCTAAGGATGCCACAATATAGTTCAGAATACAGGACATACATTCATTCAGTAAGCAATATCAGTTCAATAAACAGTTCAGTTCAGTATTCAAAAGATAACCATTTTGAACATATCTTTACACAATCGTTACTCACAGAGATTGGGCTAATAGCAGCTAGAGCGCGTCCCCGAGCCAACCCTAAACAGTTAACAAATAGAACACACACTAAGTTTCACAGTCGGGAAGGATGATAATTAAATCCCTAAATTTCCTCGGTGTGGTTCTATGTCTAAATCCTCATTAAGATGTCTTAAACTAGGCCTAAGAATGCCTAGGATGGGATGAGAATGCAAAAATACAGTTGGAAGGCATTTTTCAAAAGTTGCTGAAAGCAGGGGTCTCGCTCAAGCGAGCCTTCCTTCGCTCGAGCGAGGTTGCAAAATCAAAGGCTTCGCTCGAGCGAGGAATCCTTCGCTCGAGCGGTCTGATGAAACAGTAAAAGTACTGGTTGCTGGATTTTTACGCGCGATACCACGCTCGATGCTCGCTCGAGCGGAGCCCTGGACAAAGGTGCTCGCTCGAGCGAGGAATCCTTCGCTCGAGCGAAGAAGCCAAATCTGGAATTTCCAGATTTGCCTTCCAAGCTCAAACCAAGCATTCTAACACTCTAAACTCAACCTCTTGGGCCCAAATTCTGGAAAACACATTCCAAAACAATGAATAGCAAGTTTCAAAAGCCAATTTGTGAATTCAAGCCCCAAAGGTGAGTCAATTAAATCCAACATTCAAACCCATTTTCAAGAACCATTTAAAACATGCAATGCATGAGCTTTAAACCAAAATTAAGCTTCAATCCTTGCTCAATTGAGCTCAATAGTTGGAAAACAAAATGAAAACATGGACTTTAGCTAAAACATGGACGTGCATGGACAATCTTCACATGAACTCAACTCAAAATCACCAATTCAACCATGCATGCAACAATCCAAACATAATTCAACCTCTTAGCACTAAATCATGGTTTAATCCTACAATGGAGCATGAACCATGCAAGATGAAGCTCAAAGACAACAATAAGGAGATGAAATTCTTACCTAGAGTTTCAATTCCAAGGTGTGGAGGCTAAATTTGCAACCTATGTTCCAATTCCTCCAATTACTAGGCAATTTACAAGCAACAATGAGATAAAATCAATTCCCCAAATTCTTCTCTCTCTAAAATTCGGTTGAGCTCTCAAATTGGCTGAGGAAGAGGTTTGTTTCAAGTGTATGCAAGGCTCAAATAATAAAAAAATAACTAAGGCCCACTCAATGGCAATTCCGCAATTACGGCAAACTCTTTAATTGGCTTATTCTAATCTAATTTAATCATACCTAATCACATTTTAGTTAAATATACCATTAAATCACAAATATTCTACTGACCCCAAAACTCTAAACGGTTCCTAATTCGGCCGCCGATAAGGCCTTCAATTAGCAGTTTAAACATATGAATTCAAACAGATAATCAATCAATCAAACAGATGCAATATGCAATTCAATAGATAAACTTATTCAATTTCAGTTTCGATTTCAATCAGTCCATTCAGTACTTCAGTTAATTCAATTATCAATCATTATCAGTTCAGTTTAGCAGTAACCAGTAGCTAATTCAGTAGTTTATCGGTAATCAGTACGAGGGTTGTTAAAGTCTTCCCTCCTTATAAGGAGTTTAGTCCTCAAAACTCGAGTTACCTTCAGTTTGGAAGAAAACAGGATTCAGTGGAAACAAATCAGGATATCGCCTAGCCATGTCATCTTCCCTTTCCCAAGTGGCATACACACCACCATGGTTCTGCCAGTCAACTTTCACTAGTGGGATCTCTTTGTTTCTCAGTTTCTTGATTCGTCGGTTTACAATCTGTATAGGCCGTTCCTCGTAAGTGTAGTCATCACTCAACACTACTCGAGCAGGCTCAATCACATGGAAAGGATCCCAGAGATAATCTCTCAACATAGATATGTGGAAGACGTTATGCATATGCTCCATTTCAGGAGGAAGTGCAACTTGATACGCCACCGGATTGATTTTCTCAATAATTTCATACGGTCCAACATACCGTGGCGCTAACTTGCCTTTGACTCCAAAACGAGTCTGGCCTTTCATTGGTGTCACTTTCACAAAAACGTGATCACCCACTTCATATTCTCGGTCTCGTCTTCTAACATCTGCATAACTCTTCTGTCTACTCTGTGCAGTTTTCAGTCTCTGTTGTATCAGTTTTACTTTCTCAGTCGTTTCGTAAACAATTTCGGGCCCAAGCAACGGCCCATCTCCAACTTCTGCCCAGCAAATTGGAGATCTACACTTTCTGCCATACAATGCCTCGAAAGGCGCCATACCAATACTCGAATGGTAGCTGTTGTTGTAGGCGAATTCAGCCAATGGCAAATGACTTTCCCAGTTTCCCTGAAAATCAAGGACACACATTCTCAATAGATCCTCCAGAGTCTGGATGTCCTTTCTGACTGTCCATCTGTCTGAGGATGATAGGCACTACTCAGCCTCAATTCAGTACCCAATGCAGTCTGTAGGCTTTGCCAGAACCTCGATGTAAACTTCGAATCCCTATCAGAAACAATAGACACAGGCACTCCGTGCAGTCTCACAATTTCATCAATATAGATAACAGCCAATTTGTCCGCATTATAAATTGTCTTGACAGGTAAGAAGTGAGCAGATTTAGTCAGTCTATCAACAATAACCCAAATTGAATCCATACCTTTCCTGGAGCGAGGTAACCCAACGATAAAATCCATCGTGATGTGCTCCCATTTCCATTCTGGTATGGGTAAGGGTTGCAATAATCCGGCAGGTCGTTGATGTTCAGCTTTGACTTGTTGGCAATGAAGACATTTGGACACAAAGTCGGTAATTTCTTTCTTCATTCCCGGCCACCAGAAATTCTGTTTCAGATCTTGGTACCTTTTCGTATTCCCCGGGTGGATAGACAATTTTGAATTGTGGCCCTCTTGCAGAACTCTTCTTTTCAGTTCAGTGTCATTCGGTACACACAGTCTTTCTTGAAATTTCAGTACATTGTTCTCAAATTTGAACCCCGGTCTCGGTTTAGACTCTCTTTCTTCGATGATCTTTTTCAGATAGTCATCCAGTTGCTGTTTCTCTTTAACTTCTTCAATCAAGGCTGGTTGGGCAGTAATAACAGCTATTGTTCCACCTTGTTCTCTCAAAACAACTTCAATTTCAGATTTTTCAAGATCATGAAGCAATTCTTTCTGTCCGGTAAGCAAACAAGCTAAGTTGGCAATTGACTTTCGGCTTAATGCATCGGCAACAGTGTTGGCTTTTCCTGGATGGTACAAGATTTACAGATCATAATCTTTAATCAGTTCTAGCCATCTCCGCTGCCTCATATTCAGTTCTTTCTGTGTGAAGAAATATTTCAAACTCTTGTGGTCGGTGTATACTTCACATGTTGCCCCATAAAGATAGTGACGCCAGATTTTCAATGCAAATACTACTGCTGCAAGTTCCAGATCATGGGTTGGGTAGTTCTTTTCATGCGGTCTCAACTGTCGAGAAGCATAAGCAATAACTCTCCCATTCTGCATTAAAACACACCCCAAACCCTTATGAGAAGCATCACTAAAAACAGTGTAACTATCCGTACCTGAAGGTAAAGTAAGAACCGGTGCAGTCACAAGTCAGGTCTTCAATTCTTGAAATGCTGATTCCCTTTGGTCTGTCCAGTCAAATGATGTCCCCTTCTGAGTTAACTGAGTCAATGGTAAGGCAATTTTGGAGAAATCTTTGACGAATCTTCTGTAATATCCAGCCAATCCCAAAAAGCTTCGAACTTCAGTCACATTTGTTGGTCTAGGCCAGTTCACTACAGCTTCAATTTTCTGCGGATCAACAGAAATTCCATCTTTGCTAACAACATGCCCCAAAAACATAACATGATCAAGCTAGAATTCACATTTAGATAGTTTAGCATACAATTTCTGTTCTCTTAAGGTCTGCAGGGCAAGTCTTAGATGTTGTTCATGTTCTTCAACAGTCTTAGAATAAATCAGTATGTCATCAATAAATACCACAATAAAATCATCAAGGTATGGTTTAAAAATTCTGTTCATAAGGTCCATAAATGCAGCAGGGGCATTCGTGACTCCAAACGGCATAACTAAAAATTCATAATGGCCATACCTCGTTCTAAAAGCAGTTTTATCAATGTCTTCCGGTTTAACTTTCAGTTGATGATACCCTGATCTAAGATCAATCTTGGAAAACACTTGTGCACCCTGTAACTGATCAAATAAATCATTAATACGTGGCAATGGGTATTTATTCTTTACAGCTACCTTGCTCAATTCACGGTAATCAATGCACAGTCTCAATGAGCCATCTTTCTTCTTCACAAACAAAACAAGTGCACCCCATGGTGAAGTACTGGGTCTGATAAACTTCTTGTCTAACAGTTCCTGCAATTGCACTTTCAATTCCTTCAGTTCAGTTGGCGCCATTCTATATGGAGCTTTCGATACTGGCTGTGTACCCGGAATTACATCCACGGTGAACTCAATCTCCCTGTCAATCAAATCCCCTGGCAGATCATCTGGAAATACATCTGGGAATTCTCTGACTATAGGAATACAATTCACATCCGTTTTAACACTATCATCAGTAGACACAGTCAGCACAGAACACAGATATCCTTTACACCCCTTTCTAATCAGTTTAACAACTTTCACAGAAGAAATTAAATACGGAGGAGGTACTACCCCACTCCCATTAAACACAAATTCAGGCAAACCAGGTGGATAGAAAACTACTTGCTTTGTTACACAGTCTATAGTGGCATGATATTTTTGTAACCAGTCCATCCCCAATATTACATCAAAATGATCGATGTTCAATGGCAGTAAATCAATAAACAGATGCATATCCCCAACAATAATCTCACAAGCAGGATACAAATATGCACATGTCATGGATCCCCCAATAGGTGATGATACAGCTAACAAGTAATGCATGGGTTCTAAGGGTCTATTCAGTTTCCGTGAAAAAGCATGCGACACATAAGAATGTGTAGACCCCGAATCAATCAATACATATGCATTTTGAGTGCAAATAGAGAGGATACCTGACACAACGGTCTCAGTATTTTGCACGTCTCCCGGTACTAGGGCAAACACTCGGCCCTGCCTCATGGGCTCTTTCTCGGTAGCTTTGGGGTTAGGCTTTGGTGCTACATTGGATGTTGCTGCGCTCGGTGTAGCTTTACTACTAACTGGTGGAGCAGAAGGGCAGTCTTTAATTCTGTGGCCCACCTTGCCACATCTGAAACAGGCTCCCGTTATGTTGTGACAAACTCCTTTGTGCTTGTTGCCACACGTAGAGCAGGGTGGAATGAATCCACTCCCTTGGCTGGGGCTAGTTGTTGACCCCGTATTCTGTTTCTTGTTTGCAGAGTTATGCTTGCCTTTCTTGAATTTGAAGCCCTGTTTTTTACCTCGCCATTCAGTTGTTGGTGTTTCAGTTTGTTTCAGTGCTTCAATATTTGATTCGCCCATCAAGGCCCGGTCAAGAACACCCACGTAAGTTAGCAATTTCAACATGTTGACTCTGTCAAGGATAGCAACATTCAGGCCGCCTTCAAACTTCCTGGCCTTTTTGTAATCGGTGTCCACCATATGCGGTGCATATCTAGCAAGCTCGGTGAACTTCGTCTCATATTCGGCAACAGACATTGTGCCCTGTCTCAGTTGTTCAAATTCAGTTACCTTTCTGTCCCTGACACATTGAGGAAAATATTTCTCAAAGAAGGACTCCTTGAACTGAGCCCAAGTCATAACAGTATTTGTATCACGGATCAACATCCACCACCTTCTAGCTTCTTCTTGTAGGGTGAAGGTAGCTAACAGTACTTTAGTTGCTTCCGAGCACGGAAAAACTTCAAACAACTTTTCTGTTTCAAGGACCCATGCTTCAGCCTTTAGCGGTTCTAAGCCTCCCTGAAAGGACGGCGGTTTCATCTTGCTAAATTTATGAGTCAGTGCAATAATGTCCACCTCATTAGCATTCACATTCTGCACATTCTGTTCCGGTTGCACCGGAGGAGGAGGAGGAGGAGGAGGTGGGGGCTGTTGGTTCTGTTGTTGATCTAGTCTTTCAATTACCAGTCCCATCATTTGTTCAAGTCTGGCCATTCTGGCCTCAGAGGATGATGATTCAGTTTCATTTGCAGTGTTTGCGTTATCCATTTCTCTATAAGCAGTTATAACAGTTATCATTATAAGCAGTTGTATACTTAAACAGTTTAACATTTTAACATATAATCAGTCAGTCATAAGCACACACTTTTCAAGTTCATGAAATGCCCTAATCACTTTTCTAGGACACCTTATAGCTCATTTGGACACGTGTGTGCGGTATAACTCGTGGTTAAGTATTGCTCTGATACCACTCTGTCACGACCCAAACCCGGCCCTATGGGTTTAGCACCGTAACCGGCCAGTAATCCGAGATTACCGAAGGCCTGCTTAACAGTAATACAGTAAAACAGAGTTCAGGGCCTGGCAGAAGCCAATACAGTAAGTAACTAGTGTCCATTGAGCTGAATAAATCTGTATGCAAAAAAACATTTTTCATGCATTCATATAGTTCAGAACAGTACAGTCTATACAATCATATACAACATTCAGTACGGGGACCTAATCCCTCGATGACAGTACAGTAAAACAGTAGACAGTCTATACAGTAGCACAAAACAGTAAGGAGACCGATGGGGGACACAAAAACACCCCAAGCCATAGCATGGCAACTCGGAACCTCGCAGTGAGGCACTTAGGCTGGCTTGACAAAACTGGACACCAACCCACGCTCCTAGCTCCGGTCTGGCTGCTGAGAATCTACATATATAAATGACAGTGAGCTAAAGCCCAGTGAATAACATAAAGCGTAAAGAGGTTGTGAATGAATGTCCTTACAGTAATGAAAACAGTTCGTTAAACAGTATTTCAGTCTTTCAGTATTTCAGTCAATCAGTCATATGTGGTACACCCATTAGCCTATAAACAGTAGGTCCAAAAAGACCGGGTCTTAACAGACCCAACAGTAATGATGGCCATCAATCAGTAAACAGTATGGCTCCACAAGGGAACCGACAGAGCTCTGTACAGTAACAGTAAACAGTAAGTGCTAAGGATGCCACAATATAGTTCAGAATACAGGACATACATTCATTCAGTAAGCAATATCAGTTCAATAAACAGTTCAGTTCAGTATTCAAAAGATAACCATTTTGAACATATCTTTACACAATCGTTACTCACAGAGATTGGGCTAATAGCAGCTAGAGCGCGTCCCCGAGCCAACCCTAAACAGTTAACAAATAGAACACACACTAAGTTTCACAGTCGGGAAGGATGATAATTAAATCCCTAAATTTCCTCGGTGTGGTTCTATGTCTAAATCCTCATTAAGATGTCTTAAACTAGGCCTAAGAATGCCTAGGATGGGATGAGGATGCAAAAATACAGTTGGAAGGCATTGTTCAAAAGTTGCTGAAAGCAGGGGTCTCGCTCGAGCGAGCCTTCCTTCACTCGAGCGAGGTTGCAAAATCAAAGGCTTCGCTCGAGCGAGGAATCCTTCGCTCGAGCGGTCTGATGAAACAGTAAAAGTACTGGTTGCTGGATTTTTACGCGCGATACCACGCTCGATGCTCGCTCGAGCGGAGCCTTGGACAAAGGTGCTCGCTCGAGCGAGGAATCCTTCGCTCGAGCGAAGAAGCCAAATCTGGAATTTCCAGATTTGCCTTCCAAGCTCAAACCAAGCATTCTAACACTCTAAACTCAACCTCTTGGGCCCAAATTCTGGAAAACACATTCCAAAACAATGAATAGCAAGTTTCAAAAGCCAATTTGTGAATTCAAGCCCTAAAGGTGAGTCAATTAAATCCAACATTCAAACCCATTTTCAAGAACCATTTAAAACATGCAATGCATGAGCTTTAAACCAAAATTAAGCTTCAATCCTTGCTCAATTGAGCTCAATAGTTGGAAAACAAAATGAAAACATGGACTTTAGCTAAAACATGGACGTGCATGGACAATCTTCACATGAACTCAACTCAAAATCACCAATTCAACCATGCATGCAACAATCCAAACATAATTCAACCTCTTAGCACTAAATCATGGTTTAATCCTACAATGGAGCATGAACCATGCAAGATGAAGCTCAAAGACAACAATAAGGAGATGAAATTCTTACCTAGAGTTTCAATTCCAAGGTGTGGAGGCTAAATTTGCAACCTATGTTCCAATTCCTCCAATTACTAGGCAATTTACAAGCAACAATGAGATAAAATCAATTCCCCAAATTCTTCTCTCTCTAAAATTCGGTTGAGCTCTCAAATTGGCTGAGGAAGAGGTTTGTTTCAAGTGTATGCAAGGCTCAAATAATAAAAAAATAACTAAGGCCCACTCAATGGCAATTCCGCAATTACGGCAAACTCTTTAATTGGCTTATTCTAATCTAATTTAATCATACCTAATCACATTTTAGTTAAATATACCATTAAATCACAAATATTCTACTGACCCCAAAACTCTAAACGGTTCCTAATTCGGCCGCCGATAAGGCCTTCAATTAACAGTTTAAACATATGAATTCAAACAGATAATCAATCAATCAAACAGATGCAATATGCAATTCAATAGATAAACTTATTCAATTTCAGTTTCGATTTCAATCAGTCCATTCAGTACTTCAGTTAATTCAATTATCAATCATTATCAGTTCAGTTTAGCAGTAACCAGTAGCTAATTCAGTAGTTTATCGGTAATCAGTACGAGGGTTGTTACAATTAGGTATTTAAGAAATGATAGGAATCATACACATTTATGATTGGTGGAAAATAGTGTCACGTGATTCTTTATTGGCATACAAAAATTTCTCCTAAAAAATAAACTTGTATATATTTTTTTAAATAAAAAAACGAGTAATATTTATGAATACGGACATAGTTTGCCAAACCATACTAACATTACACTATCCCCATTTTCATTTAACCACACTAAATTCTGCTATCTACATATTATTATAATATTTTTCAATCCTCCTTAGCGGCTCGCTAATTTCTTAGGCCATATTTGTTTGGCTTTTTAAGAAAGACAATTGAATTAATAGTCTATAAGACCTATCTAAATAGTGTTTGTTGGGGACATGAGTGAAGGGATTAACTATCCCTTGGGACTAAAAATCTCCCCATGTAGTAAGACTAACAAAGTCGTGGGAGGGTTGAGATTAAAAATTGAGTGAGGGAATTAGTGAAATCTTAAATGATTTTTAAGTAAAAATTATATTTTTTAGAATAAAAATAATTATTATAATATTAAGAAAATACTAAAACTTAAAAAATATTAATTTCATATATTAATACTATCTATAATATTACTAATCCGGTGGTGTATAAATAAACACTCTTTATCCTACATCTCTAACCTAATATCACAACACTAATAATCTCCTTAATCTTACCGTACTCTTAATCCCCTCCATCTTATGGAGCCAAACAAACATGGCCTTATAGTAAGGTGGTGCTTGGAATGATGGATTTTAACTAAAATAGTTAATAAGACAAAATGTTACATTTGATTCTACACATTAATAAAAAAAAAAATTCTCACAGCCATCTGTTAATTATAAAAAAATCACAAAAATAATTAAAAAGTCAATTAAAATAATCAAGTGCTTAAACGAGAGCTAAATAATAGTGTTCATCAAGAGTGAAAGAGTGATTCTATCACAAATTATTCTACGAGTCAGGAAGATCATTTGATCATATGTTCATATAATAATATCATATCATTAATATATATATATATTTTTTGTTTTTGCTGTTATATAACTCTTAGTAGTTTAAAAACGGGATAAGTGGGTGGTTCTACAGTTGGGCAATGTGTTATTAGTTGAGAATGGATGCGTTTGTTTCAGCTTTTTAAAGTTAATTTATAGTTTTTAGTTTTGAAAAAGTTATTTTTGACTATTTAGTTAAACTTATTTCAAATAACTTCTGATTCTAACAGTTTATTTTAACTTAAAAAAGTTGATTCTGAGAAGCTACTTACCCCTTGCTTCTGATTATCAGCTTCTGCTGTGGACATGTTAATTTATAGTTATACTCTTAGATTTTTTTATTTTTTATTTTTTTAAAAATAGAAAATGACTCAAATGGACTATAGATTATTATTATTATTTTTTATGAGAAATGTAGACAAGTAGTAGATAACAAAAAATAAAAATTAATTGAAAAAGCTATTTCATAGCTTATTTAATAAACACTATTCAGCAACTTAAATCTAAAATCCAACAACTACACCAAATAGATTAACAACTTCTGATTAAAGTCATAATCTATAATCTATTAAGTTATAATTTATAAATTATTTTAACATTTACACCAAACGAGGCCAATAGATACAAGAGAAAGAAGCACGTGGAGAACACGGGCGGCCAATTAGAAGCACCAGGACAACACGTGTCACTTAGTGAAACCACTAACAATAAAAATGTCGGGTTGATTTGTAACTAACTTTGGATGAAGAAGTCGAGTCAAAGTCACTTTTGACCAGTCTTCTCATTCGAGACGATAACGAGAAAAAAATTAAAAAAAAAAAAAAAAAAACCAATAAACGCATGTTCCTTACGACACCCTCGTGTTTCTCAAATTTAAAATTTTTTTCTTTGTAGTTTTTTTTTTTTTTATAATTATGTTTGGTTAAAAGGATTCAAAGAATAAAAGAATTTATTGTCTAAAACTTAACAAAAATAAAATCCTTTTCTCCCAAAGGTCTATTAAAACAAATTATTATCCAAAGTCTATATCTATATACCACCAATAATGAATACATATCATTTTTATATTCTATATATATTGACGTAAATTAATGACGTAAAATAATTTAGCATAAGAGGTGTTTTATTTCAAAATTATTATTAAAAAAAATTCAAATTTATCATCATGTAAATGTTGTCAATGACGTAAATTAATGACAGGTACAGAGGAAACAACTAGTTTAGCAAATGAATAGGAGTTATTGAGTAGTTTTTGGAGTAATATATATTTTGATACTGAAATTGTTAAGTTATTCATAGAATCTAGCATACAAATAATAGGTATTCTTTTTGAAAAATCAAATTATATATGATGTATTTGTTTGAGAATTGGTTTTCAATTTTCAGTGCCCGTTGGTAACTTACTGTTTTTTTTTTTTTTTATAGATTTTTTGGCTTTTTAAATTTTTTATGAAAAAAATTAATCACTCTATTTTGTTTGAAGTTTTTAAAAGTAATTTTTTTTAATTTATAATCTTTAGTTTTTTTAGTGAACGTTTTAAAACTTTCAAAAAATTGTTTTTTACATTCACTTAATCTACGTACATACATTTAAGTACAAAATTTGTGAAAAAATTTATAAAAAAAAATTACTAAATACAAAAAATATTAAAAAAATCATATTTATTATTATTATTTTTTAAAGCTTTCACATAGGGATGGCAATTTGAAACTGGCCCGACGGGATCCCCGACCCCGACCCCGATTTTAACGATTTTTCCTCGAAAAATACCCCCGACGGGGAGGAGACGGTATTTGAAAATCAATCCCTGATCTGTTCCGGGCCGGGGACGGTGATCAGTGTTCAATCCCCGGCCCGGCCCCATCCCCGTCCCCGTCCCCGGCCCCGACCCCGCCCCCGCCCCCGTCCCCGAAATTCTCCGAAATAAAATTACTTTTATACCCTTATATATAATAAACCCGGTCTTATCCTCTCTGAATACCCCTTATATATAATATATATATAATTCCTCTCTAAATACCGTTCTTATCTCTCACTCTCTCAAGTCTCGTTCTTCTCTGTCTCTCAACTCTCTCACTTCACTCGGTCTCACTCTCACTCTCGTTCTTCTCTCTCACTCTCTCAACTCTCGTTCTTCTCTATCACTGGTCGATCTCTAGTGAGAGCTTCGTGTCGATCTCCATCGCCGATCTCTCACTCTCTCAACTCTCTCACTCGATCTCTCACTGGAGAGCTTCATGTCGATCTCTATCGCCAATCTCCACCGATCTCCTCATCCGCCGATCTCCACCGCCGCCCTCCTCCGCCGCCTCATCAGCTCAGCAGATCTGTATTTTTTTTTTTTGATCTGTAATTTTTTTTTTTGATCTGTAATTTGATGATGAGCTGTAATTTTTTTTTGTTTTTGATCTCTGTTGATGATGAGCTTCATCTGTTTGTTTTTGATCTGTTGTTTTTTAATCTGTTGATGAGGATCGGGGAATTTCGGAGTCGGGGAAACCCGATCCCCGTTGGGGATGGGGATGGGGACTGTGAAAGGTTCCCTGTCGGGGATCGGGGCCGGGGACGGGGAAGTTTTGGCCATCGGGGATCGGGGACGGGGAGGGTGGTCCCCGGCCCCGCCCCGCCCCGTTGCCATTCCTACTTTCACAATCTAAATTAAGTAGATTTAAAAAGTAAAATAATTTGATTAAAATGTTAAAAAGGTTTACTGAAAACAAAAACAATATGAATTTAAAATTCAAATCCAAACAAAGTAATGTGTTTGGAAATAATTTTTTAGTTGAATAAACAGGCAAAAAAATAGCACATTCATACAATTTCTTCTCTACAAATCCTCTCTAATGATGTGAAAAAATGATACATATTCCTACACTCATCTCTTTTCACAAATCCTTTCATACAATTTCTTCTCTACATCCTCTCTAATGATGTGACAAAATGACACATACTCCTACACTTATCTCTTCTCACCAGTGGTGCTACATACCACTAAAAAAGGGGCACTAAGCCAGTTCTAATGAGCTGGCAGTGCTGGAAATTAATTAAAAAAAAAAAAAACAAAGAGTAAAATATCACATCAATTGAGGCTACAGTGTTTTTAGAGCTATTAGAGCTCATTATTTTAGAGCTCTTAAGCAATTTTCCTCTTCTCACAAATCCTTTCAGGTAACATTGTCATGTCATTTGAGAAGTTTGTGAGGAAAGATTTTGTGTGTATATAACCCTGTTAAAATAGTTATAAGAAAAAAAAAATTAATTGCTTATATGATGTTTAATTTTACCAATGAAATGAAATTTGTTAAATTTTTTTTTTTAAAAGTAATTTTTGACTTCTTATTTTTTATCTTATTTTTTAATTTTTAAAAACATGTTGCCAATCGGGATTAATGGGGTGGATATTAATTCTCCATCCCCATTCTCCTATAATTATTTTTTCTCATTCCCCATTCCCCATGGATACTACCCTTCCCATCTCCTAATGGGTCTGGATATTCCCCAACCCAACTTGACCCCCCGCTTTTTTCTTTTTTTTTTTTAATTTTTAAGATTCACAACCAAAGCTAGATATAAATTCAATTTTTTTTTTTTAAAGTTCACAACTTTCTTTTTTTTTTTTGGGGATAAAATTCACAACCAAAGCTAAATATACATTCAATTTTTATTTTTTTATTTTTTTTTTAAGGTTCACAACATCTTTTTTTTTTTTATTATTTTTTTTTTGGTAAGATTCACAACCAAAGCTAAATATACATTTAATTTTTATTTTTTTATTTTTTTTGGAGGTAAGATTCACAACCAAAACTAAATATACATTCAATCTTTTTTTTTTTTAAGGTTCACAACCATTTTTTTTTTTAAAGATTCACAACTAAAGCTAAATATACATTCAATCTTATTTTATTTTATTTGGCTTAACAACAAAATTAAATACACATTAATTAATATTGTCACATTATTTTGTCAAATTTTATGTATATCTAGAATTTTTAAAATTTATTTTGAAAAATTCAATCTTAACCAAAGCTAAATATACATTCAATCTTATTTTATTTTATTTGACTCAATAACAAAATCAAATACACATTAATTAACATTGTCACATTATTATTGTCAAATTTTATGTATACCTAGAATTTTTTAAATTTATTTAGAAAAATTCTATTCCTACAAAAAAAAAAAAAAATTACATCTTCTTTTTTAATTTTATGTATCTCCTTCTCCTCTCTAATAATTGATCTTCGATAATCTGAAAATGAGTTATTGCTCTCGTTTCCATCTTCTTCTTCTTCTTCTTTTTCTTTTTAAAATTTTTATTTACATTTATAGAATGAATTTTCTTGTTTCAATATCTCCTGCTATTTTTTTATCGGATTTCTTTATGATTTAATGGTAACCTTAGATTGAATTTTTCAATTTTCATCTTAACTAGTGATCACTTTAATTGAAATTTTGTACAATTTTGTCTTAAATTTCCATGTTTTGGTTATGATTAATTGCGCATTTTTGATCGACAGTCACAATCTTGTCACCGCTAGATTGTCATCATCGCAAATCGCCGTTGTTGTAGTGAGAGGATGAGAGAGAGTGAGAATTAGAACTCTAATTGTGAATAGAGTAAGGATGACAATAGATAACCTACCATGTGGGTATCCACGGAGACCCAACCCAAATACTTGGATTTTTTCTTTTTTTCTTGTTCGTCAGGTAGGGTAAGTGATGTTTTTTTCTTGTTCGTCAGGTAAGGTAAGTGATATTCTTTAAATCTCAACTGGGGATGGGTACCCACTAATTTTCCCATATTTTTTTTTTGGGTACATCGAAAAATAATTTCTCCATATGTTTTCACTACTCTGTTGACAATTAGAGTTCTAATTCTCACTCTCTCTCATTCTCTCACTACAACAATGATGATTTGCGATGACGACAATCTAGCAGTGACAAGATTGTGACTATCGATCAAAAATGCGCAATTAATCATAACCAAAACATGAAAATTAAAGACAAAAATGTGTAAAATTTTAATTAAGGTGATCGCTAGTTAAAATAAAAATTGGAAAATTCAATCTAAGGCTACCATCAAATCAGAGAGAAATCCAATAAAACAATTACAGGAGATATTAAAACAAGAAAATTCATTCTATAAATGCAAATAAAAATTAAAAAAAAAATAAGAAAAAGAAGAAGATGGAAACGAGAGCAATAACTCACCTTCAGATTATCGAAGATCAATTAATAGAGAGGAGAAGGAGATACATAAAATTAAAAATAAAATAAAAAAGAAGATGGAATTTTTTTGTAAGAATAGATTTTTCTAAATAAATTAAAAAAATTCTAGATATGCATAAAATTTGACAAGCATAATGTGACAATGCTAATTAATGTGTATTTGATTTTGTTGTTGAGTCAAATAAAAAAAAATAAGATTGAATGTATATTTAGTTTTGGTTGTGAATCTTAAAAATTTTAAAAAAAATGGTTGTGAACCTTAAAAAAAAGAAAAAAAAAAGATTGAATTTGGTTGTGAATCTAAAAAAAAAAAAATGATTGTGAACCGGAATTAAATAAATAAATAAAAGAAAAAAAATTGAATGTATATTTAGTTTTGGTTGTGAATCTTAAAAAAAAAAAAAAAAAAAAAATTGGTTGTGACCTGAATAAATAAATAAATAAATAAAAGAAAAAAAATTGAATGTATATTTAGTTTTGGTTGTGAATCTTAAAAAAAAAAAATGGTTGTGAACCTGAAAAAAAAAAAAATAAATAATAGAAAAAAATTGAATGTATATTTAGTTTTGGTTGTGAATCTTAAAAAAAAAATGGTTGTGAACCTGAATAAATAAATAAATAAAATAAAAAAATTTGAATGTTTATTTAGCTTTGGTTGTGAATCTTTAAAAAAAAATATGGAGAAATTAGTGGGTACCCATCTCCGACCTATCTCTTATGAATATTTAAAGAATATCAATTACCCGACTCAATAGATAAGAAAAAAAGAAAAAAACTTATATATTTAAGTTGAATCTTCACAAATCTTCACGAGATAAGTTATCTATTGTCATCCTAATTGCCAAACTCATTAAACGAATGTGCACACAATAATGACGACACAAGCAGCTGGTAACCGACTTTTCAAGTAGCCAATAGGGATTTGAATTTGATGGCTGCGGATCACCGGTTTCCGTGGTCCATTCGGATAATTATTCAGTTACTTTGAAATATAAACATATGTACTCTATCATGTTGTAATTGATGAAGAACGTAGATAGGTGATATTATATTAGATAATTAAAAAATATAATAAATAATAATTGATTAGAAGTAACGAACCCATAATATTTTAGAAATATTAAATAATTTTCCAATCTATTCCAATCCTCTGTACTAGTATGCTTCCACGTGTATATTGCTTAAACCTTATCTCAACCCGAAAAATGCTAGGACCCCAGACTTTTACCAAATTTTTACGGGAGATTTATTTGTAAATTTCATTTAGTAGACTTAAGCTTAGTTTCACATTTGATTTTTGACTAAAAAAGTATAAAATAATCCAATTGATTATATAAATCAATAAGATAAAATATTACATCTAAACTATAATTATTATACTTTTTTTTCAAAAAAGTCAAAAAAATCAAACCAAACGAAGCTAAAAAAACCAGAATAAAAAAGTCCCAACACAAAAAAACCAATAAAAAAAACTAATGCCAAACGAAGATTTATAATCTAATAAGTTTATAAAAAAATTTAATGTTCTCTTAAATTTCATATATGCAGATTTATATTTTAATAAGTTTTATATGTATATATATTAGAACTAACGTAATATCCGTACTATGCACAGTTTTAAACAAATAATTAAAAAATAATTTTAAAATTAAATAGTAAAAAAATAAAATTAATTAAATTTTAACTATTTTTATTACAATTTCGCTTATAGTTTTTTTAATTTTTTCTACCATTAATGCTATGTTTTAAGTTCTAAATAACAATAACATTAATCATATGTAATTAGTAAAAATTAAACATAAATTATGATAAATTATAAAATTGTACTTTTTTATTTTTATTTTTAAGAACAAAAACTGCACCTATGATAAAATATAAATACATTATAATTTTCTAAGGTTTTCATAATTTTAATTTGCCATATAATAGATGATATCGTAAATTATGTGAAACTCAATAATTATTATTATTATTTACTAATTAGATTTTTTTTTAGTATGCATATAATAATAATAATAATAACTTTTGAAACTCAATCTAGCAAAATTTGTTTTAATCAAAAAATTGAATAACAAAATAAAAATGACAAATAATGAATTACTGATGACCTTTATCTTCTTATCTTTCTTAAAATCAGGATTTACTACTAAGTATAACTTTTAAATTTTCTCACAATCTCTAGTTTTGGCATCTGAAATTGGATCCTTTTCTTATTCTTTTTTCTCACTCACATTTGCATAACAGATTTGAATAGCACGGGTGTAATTTTTTAAAGTTATTTTATAAACCATAATACTCATGCTATGCACAGGTTTAAGTCTAATAATTAAAAATTAATTTTGAAATTAAATAATAACATAAATTTTATTTATAAGAAATAAATAAACTATGGTAGAATGCAGTTTAAAAAGTGCAACAAAATTATAAAAATTATTTTTACAATGAAATATAAATGTATTTTATCTTATAAATTTTGAAATTCAGTTTATTTTATGTCAAAGATGGCCCAATCATATAATAAATTATATTTTTCAATTTATTAACTACCCATTGTCTATTTTGTAAAAGTTTTAAAATGTCTACTTAGGCATAAAATTGTAGTTTCTCTTATGTCATAATTCACAAATACAAAAGAATAAGAGTTAACTTGAGGATTTATAATTGTACTAGATAGTAAAAGTGATATAATCTAATTAACTCAAAATTTATCTCCATTTGGCCATGACCTAATCATTAAAGAATTGCCTTAATCCATACCTAAACATGAACCACTTAACTCATTTATTTATTAAATTAGTTAATAAATATATATTAGTATTTTTTATAATAAAATAATAAATATGTACATATTTATGCATAGTTATTAAAAAAATTAAAACTTTGACAAAATTTTATACTTATATTTAAAATTATTGAGGATTTATAATTATGCTAGATACTAAAAGTGATATTATCTAATTGATTCAACATTTATCTCAACTTGGTCATGACCTAATTACTAGAGAATTGTCTTAGTTTATACTAAGTATGAATCACTTAACTCATTTATTTATTAAATTGGTGAATAAATATATGTTAGTATTTGTTATAATAAAATATATAAGAGTTGACTTTACGATTTATGGTTATACTGGACATTAAAAGTGACATAATTTAATTAACTCAATATTTATCTCAACTTGGCCATGACTTAATCATTAGATAATTGTTTTAATCTATGCCTAAGCGTGGACCACTTAACTCATTTGTTTATTAAATTGGTGAGTAAATATATGTTGATATTTTTTATAATAAAATAATAAATATGTACATGTTTATGCATAATTATTAAAAAAAATTAAATCTTAGATAAAATTTTATATTTATATTTAAAATTATTGAAGATTTATAGTTGTGTTAGACACTAAAAGTGATATTATCTAATTGATTCAACATTTTTATCTCAATTTGGCCACAACCTAATTATTATAGAATTGTCTTAGTCTATGCCTAAGCATAAACCACTTTACTCATTTATTTATTAAGTTAGTGAATAAATATAAAAAATTTAAAAATTTCATAATTTGTGATTATGTTTCAATTTAAAACAATGAATAACAATCTCAATCAAACAATGAAAGACAAATCGACACAACGATTTAACATGAAAAAATTGTGATAAAAAATCACAGTCCAAAATCACAAAATAATCCACTAAGAAGACAAAAAGGAATTACATAAGTGTATCGTGAATTTTCTAGCGGATCCACGCTCGAATTGAACCGATCCCAATGTATCTCTTCCACCACCGTCTTCACCTCGGAATTGTCTTGCCCAATGTTGAATCCACAATGCTAATATCAAACTACGACAATGAGCCACTTTGAAATCCACCAAAATTTCAGTTCAAGTTTTCTGAAATCCACCAAATAACAACTATCTCTTTTGTAAATGAAACAATAATAACAACCCTTGATGTTCGACAATCTAAAGTTCATTGATCAAACAATCACCTTCTATACACCAAGGAAACTCATATAAAATAACCTCCAATATAAAACACTTTGTTTTTTCTTCCTCTCTGAAAATCTAGACGGCTCAAATCCTAAAAACAACGAATAACACAGTTTATAGAAAACAGGATCGCACAGATCGCTCGAGTGCACATTTCACCAGTCGAGCGGTGTGAGTAAAAGGCGGTGCAAAACATATACGTTAACCACTTGAGCACAACTTTCACTGCCCGAGTGTAATACTTTCTTCTCAGAAGTTCAGGCGCTCTGCAAAAGTAGTGGATGGTCCTTTTATCCATTCGAGCGTACAAATGACCACTCAAGCGGTCAAAAAATTTCAATTGCATTTTTACTTTTTACTTTAGGGCACTACCTCTCAACCCTGCCGTAGCGCAGCCTCGAACCCGCCATGGGATGCTATCCCCAAGGCCCCACGAGCTACCTGAGCAACTCGATTCCCGTACATTGTCAACGAAGTGGGAAACATGAAAGGCTCTCAAGATCACAAACTCCTCTTCATAGGCACAATTCAGGTTGAATTCGCATCTAAACACTCACATTTTCACTGAATAATAAGAGAGAACAAATTACAACTAAAAAGAGTTTTGTCAAACGGAATTACTAATTACAAAAACCTAACAAAATATATGTTAGTATTTTTTATAATAAAATATATAGTTAGCTTGAGAGTTTATAATCGTGCTAAACACTAAAAGTGATATAATCTAATTGACTCAACATTTATGTCAACTTAACTATGACATAATCATTAAAGAATTGCCTTAATTTATGCCTAACATGAACCACTTAACTCATTTATTGATTAAATTGGTGAATAAATATATGTTATTATTTTTTTTATAATAATAAATATGTACATGTTTATGAATAGTTATTAAAAAAATTAAAATTTTGATAAAAATTTATATTTATATTTAAAATTATTAAGGATTTATAATTGTGTTAGACACTAAAAGTGGCATAATTTAATTGATTCAACATTTATCTCAACTTGGTCATGACTTAATTATTAGATAATTGTTTCAATCTATGCCTAAGCATGAACCACTTATTTATTTATTAAATTGGTGAATAAATATCTATTAGTATTTTCTGTAATAAAATATATAAAAGTTGGTTTGAGTATTTATAATTGTGCTAGACACTAAAAGTGACATAATCTAATTGACTCAACATTTATTTCAACTTGGCTGTGACCTAATCATTAGAGAATTGTCTTAGTCTATACTCAAACAAGAATCGCTTAACTCATTTGTTTATTAAATTGGTTAATAAATATATGTTAGTAGTTTTATAATAAAATAATAAATATGTACATGTTTATGCATAGTTTTTAAAAAAAAAATTAAAACTTTGATAGAATTTTATATTTATATTTAAAATTATTATATGAATAGTTAAGTGTATTTATGTGTGAAAATTATCTAAGGTCAACCTAAAATATGGATATTATTCTGACCATACTTTGGAACTGATTTAAAATTTTGATCAATCAATTAATAGATAAAGTTGGTAATAATGAATTTAAATTTTATGTTTAAATTATATTTTAATTTCTTAGGTTTTGAATATTATGAACTAATTTGAGGGATAGTACTGACATTAAACATGAAAAGTAGTTTAGAAGTTAGATTAAGATCAATTTTTAAGCCAACCATTAAATTCATGGATAATTATCGTCATTCATACTCAATTCATGATCACTTAATCCACTTTTTTTTTTTTTTAAAAAAAATTCGGTAAACATATTATGATTATTTCTTATAACAAAAATAAGAAAATGTATATATATTTTTTTTGTAAAAAAATTATATATTTATATTAAAAATTCTTACACAAATAATTATGTATGAAAAACTTATATAATACTGGGTCGGCCTAAAATATAGAACTTGTACTTCTAGTTTTACCTTGGCCTTGATTTAGAAATTGATTAGTTAATTAGTGAAAACACTTAATAATAATCAATTTAAACTTATATTTAATAATTTGTTAAGTTATGATAGTATTGAGCTAATACTGAATCAAATGCTAAAAGTAGTATAGAAACTGGATTTGGTTGATTTTTTATGCTATACATCAATTCAATTTTTAGATTATCGTTTTGGTTCATACCCAACTATCACATTGTCAACTTATTTATTTTTTAATAAAATGGTAAAAATATTGTAAATTTTTTTATAACCAAATTAAAAAATATATATATATGAATATATATATTTGGCATATTTATTAATATTTTAAAACTTCAATTAAGAAATTTTATATTTATTCTTGAAATATGTGTAATATTAAATTATATTTACATCTAAAGGAATTATTTAAAATCAGATTAAGCTAGTACATAAGTTTTATTTTTAGTATAGAACTTGATCAAAGAAGTGAAATCTCAAAACAAATCATAATTGTTAATTTAAATTTTATTAAATTATTATTTAATACAAATTTTCACGTAAATGTTTTAATATTTTAAAAATAATTAATTATTTGTGAAATGAAGTTACCATTATATATAAAAAAAATTATATTTTAGCGGTGTGAAAATCTATTAACTAAAGAAATAAATTAATGAGATATTGAATTTTTATTTTTATTTTTATTTTTTGAAAGTAAAATCAATGAATGTGACTAATATATGGAGGGTTCTTATAATCATACATACTTAATTTTTTTTTTACACACATAATCATACATATTATGTAGACTATTTTATATTTATAGACTTTTATTATAGTATATGTATATGTATTATATCATATATTTAGGAGAGAGAATATCAATTATTATATATATTTTATTTGTGATATATATAAAACATTGTATGTAGAATGTAGAAGATTATTATTTTAGTATTTTCTTTACCTCAATGTGAGAAATTCATTTAATCGATGATCTTCCTTCACCATTATTTTTTACATTAAGGTCTTGCTATGGAAGAACATTTGGAAGAGAAGGTTAGTAGTAGATCGATAACAGAGATGATGGTAAACCGATGATGAACAATCATTTTTTTTGCCACTATAACACATAAACTATAGTCTCTTCGTCAATTTGTTTAGCCATTGATATTGTGTAGTTTATTCATCGGCATTATATCGGCATTGATTACATACAGATTTTTCTAAAAACCTGCGAAAATATATATGAACTATTTGATGATTTTTTTATATATTGTTTGATAATTTTTTTGTATATAATTTGTTATTATGCTCATTGTTTGAAAAATTATTTTTTGATGTCACTAAACAATCGGAATAGTCGATTTTTTTCTTTCAATTTTGTTTCATATTTTTATGTTGAAGTGTGAATGTTCACATTGGTATGAATTTAGTTTTTTTTAAGACTAGTTGTATATTAATTATAAATTGTGAATATTCACATTGTATTTTGGTATGAGTTTTTTTGAAAAAAAATTGAAAATTAGTTATATGTTTGTTGTTTTTGTTATTATATTTATTTGTTGAACAATTATTTTTGTTACCATTGAACAATCGAAATAGTCAATTTTCATTTTTTTCCAATTTTGTTTTATATTTTAACGTTACAATGCAAATGTTCACATTAGCGTGAGTTTATTTTTTAAAGCTAATTGTATATTAATTATAAATTGTGAACATTCACATTATATTTTGACTCTTTTTTCAAAAGTTAGTTTTATATTTGTTGTTTTTGTTACCATGTTTGTTGGTTGAACAATATTTTTTTTGTTACTATTGAACAATCGAAATAGTCAATTTTCACTTTTATTTATATTTTCATGTTCAAGTGTAAATCTTCACATTCATATGAGTTTTTTTATTTAAAGGTTAGTTGTATGTTAATTGTAAACTATAAACATTCACATTATATTTTGGTATAAAAGTTATTTTTTCAAAAATTAGTTATATATTTATTGTCAACATTCATATTGTACTTTAATATATATTTTATTTTTTTTACCAATTAATTATATATTTGTTGTTTACTATAAACATTCATATTATATTTCCAATTTCGTTCCCATTGTTTGTTGTTGCAATTCAGATGGGAATCCATGAGCTTATTGTGTTTGAAGACTATCAACTCGTTGTAAAGCAGATGAACGGAGAGTACCGTATTTCAAAAAAATTTACATTATAAAAAAGTTAAAAATTCGTAATTTAAGATTTTCTCCGTGAAATAGATTAGAAATTTTCTCCTTAGAATGAGAGATATTTTCTCCATGAAATAAGAAATTATTCAGTGTGTTTAGTTTTAGATTTATGAATTCAGTTTTTTAAAAACTGAATTTTTTTATTTTTCGTATTTTTTTTATTTTTAGTGAATATTTTTAAAATTTTAAATATTTTTTAGATGAAAATATTTGATCTTAGGTGCATTTTCTTATTGTGGCAAAACATGGACCCAAACAATTGTTGGAAAATTTATAAAGAGGTAGTTGTGAATTGAAATAGACTCCATTTTGAATGAAAGTGTGTAACCTTTCATGGTGTCTTTTTGTTTTAAATGAAGGGTCAAACCTCCATTTGAATGAAAGGGTATAAACCTTTCATGGTGTCTCTTTATTTTAAAGGAAGGGTTATGTCCCTTCTTCATACCTTTTCTATTCAAATTGAATATGTGCCAACAAAGCCTATATAAAGGTAGCCCCATTCCAATTTTGATTGATTTTCAAAAAAATTCATTTTTCCTTGCCTTCATTTTGCTCTCTTGCATCCTCTATTCTTCATATTATTTTAGGAAAAATTCAGAGAGTTAGAACATAGGTTTGATTCGCCGAACAAATTGTTTGGAGTGCTACTACAATTTGTGAAGATCATTATATCCTGGAAGATAGATGCCACTCAACCGTAAGCACCGTAGCGGGGCGAATCTGTCTTAAGGATAGAGTGTCACACACTCGACTTGGTCTTTTAATTTTTATTTGGTTTAACAAAATAATTTCTGTAAGTTTTATTTTATTTTGTTTGAATTATTTTAATTTATTTTATTTATACAGGAGATCGTTCCAACAACAGTAAGTTATTTTCTTATTGTGGCAAAAAATTGACTCGTCTCTCACTATTTCTCTCACTAGTCATTAGCTCATCCAGCTTTAAATTTGTCTTTTAATCTTTTGGATAAAATCAAAAAAAAAAAAAAAAACGTGGATTTCATCTTCATAGTTCATTGTGGCCAGGGGAGACCTGCAAGTAGCCGCCACCATATTTGTGGCCATAAATTCTTAACCGTATTTGTGGTAATAAATTCTTATTTCCTTCAATCATAAAAATTGACATGTAAACCAGATAACCAATCAAACCTATATCTAAAACAACTGGTTATCACTAAGAAAAAATTAAGGCAAATCCAGATCTAAAAGAGAGGAACGTATTGAATCTGATCAGAGTGGATCCAAGAAAAAGATGCCCTAGGCCATATATGAAAGTAAGCAATTGATGCTATCCAGTAGAGAGACGAAGGAAGAAAACATCTATGATGGATTATTGATCTTCATAGCTATGACGAAATGATTTCATCGGGTTTTTGATGGGTGTTAAAGGGGCTATGGCATCAAATGTATTTACGATGTAATTAATCCTTTAAAAGCGGGATTTGAAATTGGACTTATGAACATGACGTATTAGTTGATCCTTCTGACAAGTTCTTCGTCGTCTTAATCGATGATGAAGACGAATGGTGACGTTGAAGAAAAATTTTGGATTAATTTTTGGTGATGACACGTGGCAGAATAAGGACCACGGAACAGAAGATTGGGAGGGGAGGAGGGATAGAGGATCCGAAGCCGGAACGGCTATGGGTGGGCATCCAACTCTATTTTTGTAGGGGTGGAAAAAATTGTTTTAGTCCATAAAATTACGTTCGATCAATATTTTCAGCCTGATATATTAATGAGTTAGATTTAGAATTTATTTTCAATCTAGCCTAATTTGGCTCAGCCCACTATTAAATTTGTTTAAGAATCCTTCAATTTTTATACAAAATTTTTTAATTCATAATGACGTCAATATATTTATTTAAGAAATATAATATGTGATTGAATTTAATTATGAAATATTTTTTTTAAAAAAATTTATCTTATAACGCGATGGATGGATGGATTTGAAATTTATATTCCTTCCGTTCTAAAATATTAGTCATTTTTAGAAAATTTAAGTTTTTTTAATGGTATAATTATCATATTTCAAAAATTTTAAAATTTTAAAAATATGCTTTGATTTAAAATTATGGTCAAAAGAGTACTAACAGTAAATGAGAAAATCTCTCCAGATTTTTTAGCCACAAATTAAATTTGTTATGAATCAAACCAAATTTAAGCACGTATCTCAAAATATAATTTAAAAGTTTTCCTTACAATTGAAAAAGAAAGGGCTTGTTTGGTTTGTGTTTCAGAAACATGTTTCTGAAAAAAAAAGTACGAAAACATGTTTGGTTTGGTTTTTTGGGAAATTTGTTTTGGAAAATTGTTTTGAGAGAGAGTTTTGGAAAAAGTGATTGATTTGATGTGTGTGTGAGAGAGGTTTGTTTGGAAAAGTTGTTTGGTTTGTGTGTTTTGGGAAATTTTTTTGGGAAAATTTGTTTGGTAGAGAAAATTTCTGAAACTTGTTTCTGAAAAAAATTTCTGAAATTTTTTTCCCAAACACAAACCAAACGAGCCCAAAATGTCTGGCATCCTCACAAAAAATGACTCCCATAAATTATTGATATGTTTAAATTTTTTTTAAAAATTGTGTCTGACAATGATATAAATGATTCAAATTATTTTAAAAATGATGAGAATTGTGTTTGGCTGAGATTTCTATCATTACTGAATTAAAAATTTCATGTTAATAGAAACTCTTCTGTTTTTACAAATTTAAACTCTCATTTTTTTTATGGTGCAATTATTTTTAAGACCGACTTTGACAGTACGACATATGCCCATGCAACACGTGTTTGCTAAAACATTCAGCAATTAGGTTATGTGGTAGGTAAAAAAGGTTATGTGGTAGTTTGATTGTTGTCGGATGGATGGGTTTAAAACATTTTTCTATCGCAAAATTTTTTCGCATGTTTCATGCTTTTCTTGTTTGTTCTTTTTTTTTTTTTTGGAAAAATATTACTGTACACACCCAAAAAAATCCTTCATATCGTATGTGCTAGGATAAATTTATACACACCAATTAATATATTAATAGATAATTTGAATGATTTAAATTATTTTAAAAATTATGAGAATTGTGTTTGGCAGAGGTTTCTATCATTACTGAATTAAAAATTTCATGTTAATAGAAACTCTTCTGTTTTTACAAATTTAAAACTCTCATTTTTTTTAGGGTAAACTACCAATAGGTCCTATTTTGGAGAGTTATTACCCAATAAGTCCTACTTTGGAGACTTAATACCCATTAAGTCCTATTTGATAAATTTATTAAGTGATAAAGATAAATTTATCAGTCTTTTTTTTTATGAATAAATTTATAGTGATAAATTTATCAGTCTCTTTGTTTTTATGAATAAATTTTTAGTGATAAATTTATCACTCTCTTATTTTTATAGTGTTAAATTTATTAGTTAGGACATGTAGGTAAATAAGTCTAGTGAATAGGACTAATTGGTAAGTACCCCTTTTTTTTATGGTGCAATTATTTTTAAGACCGACTTTGACCGTACGACATATGCCCATGCAACACGTGTTTGCTAAAACATTCAGCAATTAGGTTATGTGGTAGGTAAAAAAGATTATGTGGTAGGTTGATTGTTGTCGGATGGATGGGTTTACAACATTGGGAATGGCTTCTGTCCAGTCCTTAATCAGATTGGATCGTGTTGTTGGGTTTGTAGAGGTTCATCACGGGTCTCGTTTTGATAATCTGAACCGTTCAATGTGTAGAACTCGTAGAGTGCTATATGTCTGTAAAAAATCACGTTGATCGGATATCGATAGCTATGTGATCAAAATAGATTTTTGTCAACCATTAATATATTCACCGTCCATTTTTTTTTTATACAAAACTGATTTGATCACATAACTATCGATATCCGATTAACGTAATTTTTATAAATATATAGTACTCGACGAGCTTTACACATTGACGGTTCAGATTATCAAAACGAGACCCGTGGTGGGTCCTCACGAGTCCAACAGCACGGTTCAGTCTGATTAAGAACTGGACAGAAGCCATGCCCTAAAACATTTTTCTACCACAAATTTTTTTCGTATGTTTCATGCTTTTCTTGTCTGTTCTTTTTTTTTTTTTGAAAAATATTACTGTACACGCCCAAAAAAATCCTTCATATCCTATGTGCTAGGAGAAATTTATACACATCAATTAATATATTAATTAATATATTAATAGATAATGTGATATAATTTTAAAAATTTTAGATCTTTGTAATTTGTATAATGGGTGTGATCCATAATTTTAAAATAATAATATCATAATATATATTGATACACTAATTAATATACCAATAAATATATCTAACACCATTGACACTAAAATATTAGCTATTATGATTCATAATTATCCCCACAATAAGTTATAACAAAATCAAATTATTTCATAACAAAAATACCTTCAAAACTACCACAAAACTGCAAACCAAAGTCACTTTGATTCATAACGATGCATCATAAAATTTCATAATTAAAATCAATTTAGACCATAAAAAAAACACTATAAAAATCTCACAAATTCAAATTTTAAAACTGTTTACTATGTTTTGAAGTAATAAAATTTATTTTGTCTATCCAAAAAATATATAAAAAAAAAAACACAAAATTCATATCATCCACTCATGATTTGAGACTGAACTTTACCTCCTATGATTCATTTATAGTAACATTCCAATGTGATTTTGAACTAAAATGCAACGGTTAGCCTGAAAGCCCAATGCCTTTTTAATTATTTTCTTTCTCTCTCCTCTTTCATACACAATTTATAATTTCTAAAATTAATTTAATTAAATCACAATAAATCATAATTTCATAATTATTTATTATAATTTTCAACTTTTTAATCTAATTTTAATTTAATTGTATTTTAGATGGTAATTAATTCTAAATCCTTAATTATTTACTGTAATTCCTAACTCTTTAATTTAATTATATTTAAATCACAATTAATCTTAAAATTTTAATTATTTATTATAATTCGTACATCTTAATTTAATTATATTTTATATCAATCCTTAATTTAATTTGTTTTTAATTAAGATCTTAATCTAATTTTAGATTTGGAGAAGATAAGGGTAAAATGGTACTTTTGTTGAGTTAATTTCACTTTATTTTTTTAGAAAACTAGTGTTACTCTTAAAAATGATGTGTGTGATACATATTTCATTTGGTTGGAAAAACTAACGGCTGTACCTTCGTCCAAAACCACATAGAGCTTTCTGATTATATTTGGGTCTAAAGTGCTCCAGCCTTAAACCACAAAAGGATAAAATGAATTTTGCCAAAAAAAAAAAAAAAAAAATTTACCACAAAATTTCATAACTCATAAATAAGACAAAACAATTATCAGGTTGTCCAAAAGATGCTCTTGATTATTAAGAAAATTAACAAAAACTAATTGAGAGTCATTTCTTCTCTCTCAGCTAGTTAAAACTAAAACATATGAGTGTTTTAAAAACCTTTTTTTTTTTTTTTTGTACCCAAAAATAAAAATTTTGTTAGGAAACCAATTTCTAGTGTAAATCATGACGGAAAGCTCATCTCAAAAAGTCAAAAATATAAAAAAATAAAAAATCTTTAGAAATAAAAATATTAAAAATATCGCTAATAAATGAATTTTTATAACCAAAACAATTTCGAACCAAAATGTTTACTTTTTTAGACATTTTTTTTATAACTAAATATCTAATTTATCACTAAAAATGCAACAATGATACTTTTGAGAATTAAAATATTTCATTTTTAAAAAATAATTTCATCTTTAAATTTTTATCTCTAAAATTTTAATTTATTACAATCACTACTACACGTAAAATTTTCTCTACGTCAACAATTCAAAGTACCACACAAATAATTACATGTAGTGCTCTGAGAATATCTATTACAAGACCACGTATATTCATAACTAAACCGTACCATACACAATTTTAAGGGAGTGTAGCATGGAATATTCATTTTTTTTGTTGGTACAAAGTTCAAATGGTTTAGATTAAAGTGAAAATTTAGCTTTTAAAAAAATTAAAAATTAAAACTTAATTTAGTGAAAAAAAAATTCATCATTTTCATATAATTTTATCTTCTAATAATTTTTTAAAAAAATAAAATATTTTTTTTAGTTTTTATTTTTATTCTTTGATGTACCAGCGGTTTAAACCGGAGTCAAAACTCTAGCCAATGTGAATGCAGGCACGGTATCACATGTATCACAGGTAGGGCTGCAAACGAGCCGAGCCGAGCCGAGTTTTGGTGTGTTTGGGCTTGTTTATTAAGATTTTAATGAGCTCGAACTGAATAAAAAGTTAACGAATCGAGCTCGAGCCGAGTTGGCTTAGGCTCGACTCGAGCTCGAGCCTGTTCACGAACCTTAATGAGCCAAAAAAATTATAAATTCATACTTGCATGTGAGACTAAAGTTACAATTAAAACTTTGATTATACAATTATATATACAATATATATAAACATACTAAAAAAAGGTCCATATTTTACTAAAATAATAATATCTACTACCAGTATTATATAAAAATACTATCTATAGTTAAGTATTATTTACATTTATATTTTTTAAATATATAAATAGCATATTTCTCTTATTTTTTATACATAATTTTATATTATTTAATATATAAATAATAAATATTGAACGAGCCAGCTAACGAGCCGAGTTTTAGAATGTTTGGACTTATTTATTAAAAATTTAACGAGCTCGAGCTCGAGCTCGAACGGCAAAAAAAATTAACGAACTGAGTTCGAATGAGCTCTTACCGAGCCGAGCTCGAGCTTATTCATGAGCGACCCTGTTCATTTGCCGCCCTAATCACAGGAAGACAGACGAGGTTGACAAATATTCTACGAATAGAGGACTAGTTACATCCCTAAATAATTGAATTTACTTGGTTACCAAGCTTCTCTATTTGTTTATAGAGTTAATTATTTAAAAATTTTATTTATAAATGTTATGATAATTCAGGTCATATCTAATTTTTTTTTTGAATTAATAAGAGGTAAAAATGAGAATATTATCAGTTTTTCTCAATTTTTAAAACTAAAAACATTATCAATTTTGTATAGTAATGTTTCAGATAATTATAGAGCATAAGATTAAATGTTTTTACTTATTGGTTTGATTCAACTATCCAATAAAATCGAAAAAATTATTCAGCTTGTTTGGTTTTGGTTTTTAGAAACAGTTTTCAGTAAATTCTACTTTTTTATTTTCCTTATTTTAATGTTTTCAATTAATTTTTTTAATATTTTAAGCAATTTTTTTTTTTAATTTTAGACACACCTAACATAAATACATTTAAAAAGTATAATATTTGTGGAAAAAAAAAACTTTACAAAATTCACTAAATACCAAAAAAATATGAAAATTCAGTATATTTTTCGTATTTTTGTGTATTTATTAATTTTTAAAAATATTTTTTCACAAATATTTTGCTATTTAGATACATCTACGTAAGGTGCATCTAAAAAAGTAAAAAAAATTGCATAAAATTTTAAAAATATTCACTAAAAATAAAAAAAATACAAAAAATAAAAAAACTCAATTTTTAAAAAACTAAAACCAAACACACTGATTAATTTTTTCCAGTTTTAAAACTAAGAACATTATCAGTTTTTTCAATTATATCTTCTTTTTTTTTCAATTTTGCACATCAATGTTCTATCATTATACTCCTTTATAGACACAAAATTTTCAGTTTTGTACAAAAAAATTATTTCAATTTTATTTCAATTTTTTCTTTTTGCAGATAATTTTTTTTTAGTTTTTTCAATTTAAAAGTTGATATTTTAAAGTTTTGAAAATTAAAATAAATATCAAATCATCATGTTCACTTATATATAATTATAAATGATGAACAATCATTATTTGAATGGCAATTTCGACTATTAAAAATTTAATGAGACTTGAAGGTTAAAAAAATCTTAATTAGGACTTAATGGAGTATAAGTTTATAAATTAGAACTTATGTGTAAATGCTCATTGTTTATATATTTTTTCATAAAAAAAATAAAAAATATACTTATTCAAATTATAGAGGAGAATCCCCTTTAGCTACTGTTTTGGATTGGATGGCACTATTTCGGCCCGTGGGATTCACGACGGGTCTCGTTTTGATAATTTAAATAGTTTATTTTGTCAAAATTTGTGTGTATTTTATTCATAGAAAAAATTAAATTGATATGATAATTGTAATTAATTCAATTTTATCGTATTTTTCACAAAAAAAAAAACTAATTACAATTATCAGATCAATTTAATTTTTTATAGGAATAAAATACATAAAAAAATTAATAAAATAAAATATTTGAATTATGAAGACGGAGTCTGTGGTGAGCCCTACAGGTTGGAACAGCACCGCCCAGCCTAAAATATGAGCAATGCTAGGTATCATGAAAAAACTTTTATGAAAAATTTATGACATTTGGATTACACTTAAAATAAAGCACCACACACTAATCAAGATAATTCAAGAGTCATAAATCTTTCATGATCATTTTCATGAAATTTTTTTCATGATCCCTATCTTTTCTCCTAAAATATTGACAGGAGGGATCCTCTTCCTTAAATCATTCCAAACAACCCACCCAAACGGAGTCTATATAAGCCCAAGCAATATGCATAGCAATGACACACCAGTGCTAGATCACAAGTCATTTTTCAAAGCATAATAACATTGAGTTGTTATCACCACAACACCTCTTTCTTTGCATTCCATACTTGAAATGAATAGCTTAGGCCTTTCACCAACTCTCCTAAGGTTTTTCTCTGTTCTCATCACAATATTGATCTTCTACATCATTGTTAAGTACCAACATCTAAAGCGTACTATGAAAACTAAACTAGTCTCACTCCCCCCTGGGCCAAAACCATGGCCTATCGTGGGGAACCTCCCTGAAATGCTCAAAAACAAGCCCACATTCCGATGGATACACCAAATGATGGAGACAATGAACGTGGAGATCATGTGTATCCGCCTTGGGAACGTGCATGTCATCCCTATCACTTCTCCAGAAATTGCACGAGAGTTCTTGAAAAAACAAGACTCTATCTTCTCCTCAAGGCCATTTTGCATGTCTGCTGATCTCACCACTGGGGGCTACCTAACAACAATTTTGACCCCGTTAGGAGAACAATGGAAGAAGATGAGGAGAGTCCTCGCTTCCGAGGTTCTCTCACCGGCAAGACATCGCTGGCTTCATGACAAACGAGCCAAAGAAGCCGATCACCTTGTTCGTTATGTCTACAACCAATGCAAAAACTCCATGATAGGAGGTGGTGCAAGTGGTGGTATGGTGAACATTAGAGTCGCTGCGCAACACTATTGTGGGAATGTGATAAGGAAGCTGATCTTCAACAAGAGGTTTTTCGGGGAGGGAAGGGAAGATGGAGGTCCAGGTGTGGAGGAGGAAGAGCACATGAGTGCATTATTCACTATCCTTGAGTACATTTATTCATTCTGTGTCTCTGATTACATACCATTCTTGCGAGGACTTCTTGACTTAGATGGTCATGAGAAAGTCATGAGGAAGGCTGTTGGAACCGTAGCAAAATATCAAGATCCTGAAATTGACGAGAGGATCAAACAGTGGATGGATGGTAATATTGCTACCAAGAAAGAGCAAGAGGACTTGCTTGATGTGCTCATTATGCTCAAAGACGCAAACGGTAGTCCATTGCTATCAACAGAGGAGATCAAAGCACAAATTGTAGTAAGTATTTCCCTGACTTAATAAGTAAATAATAATAAATAAATAGAGCCCCAAAAAAATAAAAAATTAGACCGTGAGATCTATTATGAGTTCCGTTTCGATAATCTGAACCATTCATTTTGTTTGATATTTTGTCTATGTCATTTATAATAAAAATTAAATCGATCCGATAATTATAACTTGTTCAATTTATTATTTTTGTTATCAAAAAAAAATTTAGAATTCATTTTTTAAAAACATAATTGTCCTCCATTTTTTTTTTAGTAAAAAACATGGTAAATTGAACAAGTTACAATTATTAGATCGACTTAATTTTTTTATAAATGAAATACACGAAGTATCTAATAAAATAAAACAGTTTGGTTGATTAAAACAAGGCCCGTGGTGGATCTCATAAATCCAAACAACACCTCTAGTCCATATTTGGGACCGGAGGGAATCTTTCTCTTATATTTAAAAAAGAGTATTGTTATTTAAGACAAAAAATTAGAGCCAATTTTCAAAACTCAATTTGTTTTTAATCAGCAAAGAAAATCTTTATTTTTTTTTTTTGATCAGCAAAAAAAGCACTTTATTGATGAGAAAACATACAGTACATATGAAGACAACATCAATAAAGAAAGAAGGTGCAAGGAGCATCAAAGTATGCCCCCCAATCCCAACTAGGTTGGCACCGAGGAGAATACCAAATCAATTGCTAGCACCACCGAGAGTTGGTGAGGAACCAACAAGAAAAGAGAGGACAGACAACAGGGGAAATAATAGCCAAACTAGAAGAAAAAAAAATAGCACCTACAGCAGCAAAGACCAGCAGCACAAACAGCCCAAACCATGCCAAAAACACAGGTCACTACCAACAGCAAAGAAAATCTTTATTGATAATGAAACCATACATTACATATAGGAATTTTCAAAACTCAATGACGTGACAATCAATTAGAATATTAAAGATAATACTTTCTCTCATATCTTCTCTAATTATCAATCAATTATATCACTTACACATCTTTTTTTTTTTTATATTCATAAAAAAGATATGCAGATAGACTACTCCAACATATTCGCCTGGAAGTATGGATATGCAGATAGGTTACTCCAACATATCACTTACACATCTCATATCACTTACACATCTATAAAATGGATCTAAAAAATAAATTTATATGTATCAATCTCCTTTAAAAAATGCAAACCATATGATGTGATACTATTGTTAGTCTATCACTTTAAAAAAAAATCATTTCAGAACAATTTTTAACCACAAAATTCCCACGCCATTAAATCGTTTTTAACTATAGACGCATTATTCTAGTTAAGAATTCGATTTAAAGATTATAATTACTTCCCATTGGATAATATTAAACATTTAATTATTTTATTTAACAGAAAATTTGGAGGCTACAATATTTTTCCTTTCCATTTACCTATTTATAGTAGCATATATTTGTGTCGCGTAAATAGGTAAGGTTATGTCCCATCATTTCTTGTAGTGTATTAATTGCTGGGAAAGATTAAAGCTGAAACGTTTTGTTATCAAAATGAAATAAGACAAGACACCTTAATTTCAATTATGGAGCAAATTAATAAACAACACTTGATGTATCCAGGAGTTGATGATAGCAACAGTGGACAACCCATCAAATGCTGTGGAATGGGCACTTGCTGAGATGCTAAATCAACCTGAAATCCTAGAGAGAGCCATAGAGGAACTCGACCGAGTGGTTGGCAAGGAGAGACTAGTCCAAGAATCTGATCTCTCACAGCTTAATTACATCAAGTCATGTGTGAAGGAGGCCTTTCGCCTCCACCCCTTTGCACCCTTCAATCTTCCTCATGTTTCGGTCTCCAACACAACAGTTGCCGGCTACTTCATCCCAAAAGGTAGCCATGTGCTGCTAAGCCGCCCTGGACTTGGCCGCAACCCTAGGATTTGGGACGAGGCACTCAAGTTCAAACCAGAGCGCCACTTGAAGGATGATGGCTCGGACGTGTTGCTCACTGATCCAGAATTGCGCATGTTATCGTTCAGCACTGGAAGGCGTGGATGTGCAGGAGTCACTCTAGGGTCTACAATCGCTGCCATGCTAATGGCTAGGCTCCTCCAAGGGTTCAACTGGAAATTGCCACCCACCATGTCAAAGATTGAGCTCAAAGAATGTGAAAATGACCTCTTTCTCGCTCAACCTCTGCTTGCTCTAGCAGAACCACGGCTGAATGAGAACTTGTACCTTACACTTTGAACAATACTAGCGGTTGTGCACATGAAATAATGAGAAGTTCATGTGAAGTTCATGTAGGGTGGTGTGGTGAAAATTAATTTGAGTAATTTCGGAATTAGTAAGAATATATTTGTACTGTTACAAGTATTAGGATATTTGATGTAAAAAATAGTGGGTCATCCCACTTCACTTTTAAGTTCCCACTTGGGTGAAGTGTTCTTTTTATAAAATATGAAGTAAAAATGTTGTAAGTGATCATCAGGTAATGAAAAGTTGTCAGGCTTGGTTTAATCTTGCTGCAACTTTAGCCATAGCCTTTATATTGATGAAGTCACTCTTGTAATATATTGTTTACATTAATAAATTGTTTTCTTATTAATAAAAAAATAATGATAATAGATGTTTATGTATATTTGTTTAAAAATTTTATTTGTCTGCTATATTAGTTATAAAAATGACTTGTCATTGGCACAATTTTCTTTATACACATCTAATCTTAGGGAGAAAATATTGGGTAGTTTTGGGCCTTGCCATTGTAGTGCTTTAATTTAAATATAACTAATTTATGTAATTTTAATATTAATGTTTAGAAGAAAAAAAATATTTTAAAAAATATAATAATTGATTGATGCATAGGAATGACTCAAGAAGAGTGAATAATTTTTCAATCTTAGGACGACACATGCACCATACATGCACCATCAGTAGTTTTTAGTAACTCTTTTGAAAAACGGATCAGTGAGTGAATTGAAAAAATGACTTGGCGGATTGGTCACTGATTCAATTGACGGTGAATCAGAATTGAAACGTAATGTTGTAATTATGTTATAGATATATTAAAATTTATAAATATAGAAATTATAGATATTAAAATTACAAAAAAAAAAATAATAATAAACAATTACCAAAAAAATAATTCTTAAAATTTATTTTATATTTTATATTTATTAATTTTTAGTAAAAATAATTAACATAAATTTGAGGTAAATCAAATGTTGCTTTGGAGGCAGAAGTGTTCTTGGAGTAGGTGGTTGAGTGGAGAGCTTCTAACGAGCACAACGGAGACAGCTATGATTTACCTATTGCCGCTGCAGGGGATTTTTCTATTTTTGTTTTTCTATTTTGGTAACTATGAATGCTGGTTTGGTGGGGGGAGTTTGTTTCTTTGGTAAGTTTGTTCACCAAGTGTGCGGTGCTAGTAGATGAATATGTGTGTTTTGTGATATTAAACTTAGTTGGCATCAGATTATTGTATTAGACCTTCTTTAACAGTTCATCAAACTTGACATCAAATTTGAATTTTGGTGAAAAAGTTACTGTTTGGTGCTCCAACGGTTGCACCAAATCGATATCAAATTGAGAATTCACCAAACAATTCATCAAAGTGAGGACAGAATACAGATTTCAGCAAATCACTGTGTGTGATCATTGGAGAGATGAACCGGTCAACCAGCCGGTTGCCCGGCCGATTGACCAACCGGTCGACCGATTTCCTTTCAAATAAGTGGGTTCAAACCGGTCAAAAAGATTCAAATAGGTAAAAAAAAAAAAAAAAAAAAAATTATTTTGCCTTACCGGGGTCAACCCACCAGCAAACTTACTAACTTATGCTTCCTCTTTTCAATTTTCTTTACAGAAAGCATCTGACATTTTTTCATCAATTGTTTCATCATTGAACCTACCTAATTGTATCATCTTTGCAGAAAGCTGCAATTATTTCATCATTGAAATATTCTAAAAAACATAGCGTTGAAACATAGCGTTCTAAAAAACATAGCGTTTAAAGCTGCAAAAAAAAATATATTTACGCTTACCGGTCGACCCACTGGTCGACCAACCGGTTGACCCAATCGGGATTTGATGCACCGTTAGAACTAGTGATATCAGATTTGGTGAAATAAGTCATTTTTTAATCAGATTTGGTGAAAAAAGAAGTTCACCGTTGGAGATGCTCTTATGATACTTTTTACATCTTCTGTATTAATGATTATTGTTATTATTTTTGATGATACTACTTGTCTCTAAAGAACGGGTCGAACTGATCCAGGCCTCCCACATGGTTGTCCGATCGTTGGGCCCACTGAGAAACCTGCACAAGAGTTCAACGGGGAACGGGAGTCCCCCAGCGAACCCTCCGACGAGCAAGTTAGAGAAATAATATGAACAGAATATTGGGATAGGATTGTGATCAAGAACTTAACCTTTTCTCTATCTTAGAAACCTGCTTATATCCTTTACTCATCATTTCCTTGTCTACTCCGACCTGTCATGTTGGCCAAAAGTCTATGCTCTAGCTTGCCTTGTTCATGGTGAGGCTGTCCTGTTCTGACGTGAAAGGGGTTATCGTAATAAATGCTACAGGGGACCTCATTAATGGTTGATGTGTGGTGCAATAACTCTGCAAGATCTTTGTCTGCTTATGTGGTTAGTTCCTCTCTTGACACGTGTTTAGATGTCATTGGTCCTTGATGCAACGTTGGGCTCCAGCAATGTTGGGCTTTAGCATTTGAATTATGTATTGGGCTCTAAGTGGTGGGCCAAAAGCTCCAATAGGCCCACCTATGTCAGTAGTCCCCCATTCCCAAGTGCAGCTTCAGTCCAACGAAGGGAATAAGGAAGAAGACAAGAGTTGTGAGAGGTCGACGGAGAGAGGACCGATTGGGATTTGGGCCGACCGCGAAGGGTTGACCGAGTGAGAAGGCCGACTGCGAGGAGAGCCGACCGCGAAGGGTGATTGAGTGAGAAGGCCAACTGCGAGGTGGGCCGACCGCGAAGGGTAACCGAGTGAGAAGGCCGACTGCGAGGAGGGCCGACCGCGAAGGGTGACCGAGTGAGAAGGGGAAATGGCGGCGTACGGGGCACGAGGCGCGGCGTAACACGTGATGATGTGAAGTGGAATCGATAGGGAAGGGGAAGAGAGTAGTGGATCGTGGTCGTACACGTGGCACAATCTTGTAACTAGGGAAGTGATGCGTTAGCAAGAAATGAAGAGATAGGCTAATATAGGGTGTTGAAGCGCCGGGGGCGAAAATTTTTGAAAATTTTCAAACTGGCGAAATTTAATCTTGACCCTTGGAATATAGGCAAACGGTGGGCATTTGGAGTTATTCTCTTTACCTACCTTTTTGCAAAAAACCAACACGTCCCAGAAATGAACTCATTTGTTTCGTGTGATACACCTCTGTAACACTTTGCGAACTTCATTGTGCCAGCGTCTGAAGCTATATGCAGAGACATAGGAGAGATGGCTCGAGATAAAATGCCAACCATGAGACTAGACTCTTTGGGGGACGATGACGCAGTGGAGTTGGCGGAACAGTATCGGGCAGAGCGGAGGAAGGAGAGGGGAGCGGGGCAAGTGGTGCGGGCTCGTCCGACGACGATGATCGCCGCTACTAGGCCAATTAGCCAAGTGGAGCCTGACCACAGGTACACTAAGGCCGACAGGTCGACATTTACGGCGGAGGAGTTGGAGGAGGTACGAAGGAAGTACCAAATTCTAGCAGAGACAGAGTTGAGGGTGCCCACATCTAAAGAGAGGGCGTCGGATGCACGACCGGCAGAATTCTCGTTGTATGAGGAAGCATTGCGATGAGGCCTAAGGTTGTCAATCCCTCGAGTAGTGGTAGACATATTGAACCGATTGGAGGCTGCGCCGGGGCAGCTGATGCCCAACGCATGGAAAATTATAATGGCCTGCGCGATCGCATGGTTACGGGCAACCGATGGAGCGGTGATGACAGTGGAAGAATTCTTTTCTTGCTACAAAGCTTCCGGTCAACAAGAGATGTGGGTGACTTTGCAATAGGCGGGTTGCCCTCGTCGAGGGCGGCGGCAGAGAGTGTAGAGGGGAGTAAGGACGCCCCTGCTCTAAAGAAGATGAAGGAGGGGAGCGCGGATGAGGTGCTAGGAAGGGAAATTGCCCAAGCGGCAAAGGAAGGTGTGAGCCCAAGAGCCCAAGTGCCAAAAGGAGATATGGGTCCGAGCGCCCAAGTGCCAAAAGAAGATATGGATCCAAGCGCCTAAGTGCTGAGAGAAGTCGTGGGCCCACATGCCCAGGCGGAGGCGATGTTGGGGGCTGTGGTAGAGGTATCTCCCAGTTTTGGTAAAGGGAGGACTGGGAGTAGCGGACCAGAGACAAACGCTGCGCTGAAGACCGCCATGTACCATGCGCGCGCGGTTGTAGGTTGGTCGATAGAATAAGGGCGGGAGGCTAGGGCAGCGGTCGACCAACTCATTGAAGCGCTAGAGGATGCGACCGTGAGGTCAATGGCGCGGTTGACGGAGGCCGACCTTCTGAGAGGGGTCTGCTCGGCCCAAATGGAGGCGGAGACCTTGGCGGCTGCCCTGATGAATAAAGTAGCACGGGCGAAGATGGAGGTAGAGCCGTTGAGGACCCAGCTAGAAGGGGTGAAGACGTAGCTGCAAAAACTGAAGGTGGAGACGGCGGGTTGGAAGAAAGTCGCTCGAAGTGCCTGTACCAAGGGGCTAGAGTATACACAGCGAGCGAAGAATATGGAGGTATTGGCGGTGGTGCAGAGCTATGCAGCAGAGCGTGCTGGTGCTGAGCTCATCGCGACCAAGTCAGAGTTGGAAGCGGAATGCCGCAAGGCGGTATTGTTAGAGTTCGAGCTGGCGAGTGAGAAGAGGCAGTTAGAGCTGGTCCATCAAGCCTGCACCATCGCCAATGAGAGGTGGAAGAAGGCCATGATCAACAACGAAGAATTGCGCGACCAGGCGATCAAAGACAGAGAAGAGGCAGATGGTCGGATTACGGAGTTGGAGAATGCCCTAGCGGAGCAGAGGGCAAAATTAGCATCTGAGAGGGCGGCGTACCCCGACTTGTGTACGGCGGCCGTAGAGTAGTTCAAGGGGTCCGCCGAATTCCAGATAGCCATTGATGCTGCTGTCGCCAGTAGTTTGGCAAAGGAGGGGGATAGGGGGGCTGGGTCGTCGGGAGCGGCCGCTGGAGGTAGGAGTGAAAAGGAAGTGATCCAGAGCTTCCAGCGGTCTGACTTCTACAAGCACGAAATGAGCTAGTTCTGGGATAGTGGCTGGATGACCTTCAAACACAAGGCACAAGAGCTGTTCCCAGACGTGGACTTCATGTGGCAACCCTCACCTCTGATTAGCGTTAAATTGTGTTTAAGCATGATAAGTAATGGATTAAGATGGAATCCTGAATTGATTGCATGAGTGTGTTGCTTTAATTGCAACTCTATTTGTTTGTCATTGAATGATCTGTTCATGTTTTAATTTCGAACTGCGAATTGAAAGCCTTATCGGCGACCTATTCAGAAATTGTTTAGTGTTATATGTTAATTAGGATTTATATGATTTTATGGTAGCTTTAATTAAAATCCAATTTGGAATGATTAAATTAGAATTATTAATGTTAAATTAATTGAGCCTAGTTAATTACATGTTTTGCCATTGAGTGGGCCATTTTCTAAAACATTGTTTGGGACTTAATTTATGCATTTGATACATCATCTCATCCATCTCCAAGACCAAAACCGTGAGAGAGGTAGAGAGTTGGAAGGAAACTTGATTTCATCAAGAGTTGCTTAGAAAATTAGAGGTATTGAAGGAGAATTGCAAAATTAGACTTCCATACTTGGAATTCAAGACTTAAGGTAGCAAATTCACCCTCTTAATTATGAATTTGAGTTGTTACATGCATGGTTCATGAGAAATTAGTGATTAGAGTCAAGAATTAGTTTAAAGTGTTGTTTTGAGAGTGATTTCATGCATGCATGACCATATCATGAAGTTTAAGGTTGTTTTCTATGAAATTCTTACATGCATGTTCATATTTTAGTTGTGGTCCATGAATTCACCATGATTTTGAGCTCAATCTTGCATTTGATCATGTTTTGGAGCGTTAGAGTTCATGAGAACTCATGCATGTCATGTTCTTGCATTGTTCTTCCACGCTCGAGCGAGCACCTTTGTTTTCTGAATTTCGCTCGAGCGACGGAATGTTGGCTCGAGCGTAGATTGCAAGCTCTCAGGTTTTTGTAGACGTAGACGCACGCTCGAGCGATGGGGCCTGCGCTCGAGCGAAGAACTGTGTCTCACGCTCGAGCGAGCATCGAGCGGGGAATTTCAGCAACCAGTACTTTTTGCATTTTTACAGATCGCTCGAGCAAAGGAGTTTACGCTCGAGCGACCCCTCTGTTTTGGTAAGCTCACTCGAGTGAAGAAAGCCACGCTCGAGCGAGACCCCTATTTTCAGCAAATTTTGAAAAGTATTTTAAAGTACATTTTTGCATCCTCATTCCATCCTAGGCATTCATAGGCCAAGTTTAAGGTATCTTTATGAGGATAATGTTATAGAACCACACCAAGTCAAGTTAGGGGTTAAGTTATTAATCCCAAGTGTGTAATTTAGTGTGTGTTCGTTCTGCAACTGTGTAGGGTTGGCACCCAAGGACGCTGACTAGCCTGTCTATAGCCCAGAAATCTGTGAGTAACAATGTTGTAAAGATATGTTCAATTATAATTACTTTCTGAATGATCGACTGTACCGCTTTCTGAAGTAATATTTGTTTATTGAATGAATGTTTGTCCGATTTTATGAGCTGTATTTGTGCCATCCATGGCAACTTACTGTTACTGTTACTGTTACTGCTACTGTTACAGAGATCTTTGTCAGTTCCAATGATTGGAACTAATACTGTTTACTGTTTTGATGGCCATCAACTGACTGTTCGGTCTATTAAGACCTACTGTACTGCTTTGCTATTGGATGTACCACATATGACTGCTATGGTTTCTAAATGATTGTTATGGCATGAAACATGAGCCACCGATTGAATAACTGATTTACAGATGCCATTGACTGTTTTAATTACGGAAATGATATTCATTCTTAACCCTTTTACGCATTTGTTATTCACTGGGCTTTAACTCACTGTTTATATTTATATGTAGGTGTCCAAGCACCGGACCGAAGCTAGGAGCGTCGAGTTAAGCTCTCGTTTTGTCAAGCCAACCATTGTGCCTCACTTCGAGGTTCCAAGTCCATTCAAGCCAAGGCTGTTTTTGGGGTGTCTCAGTTCCACCATTTTGTCTCTGTTTTGTAATAAATGTTTAAGACTTGACTGTACAGTTATGGTAAAGGGATTGGATCCCTAACCTGTATATTATGTGTATATGATATATATATATGTTTTGGTTATGAATGTGGCTTTGCCCACGAAACTCTTTTTGCATTCAGATTTTCACAGCTCATTGGACATTTTTTATTTACTGTTTGGCTTCCGCCAACCCCTTACTCTGTATTACTGTCATTACTGTTAAGCAGGCCTTTAGTAATCACGGATTACTGGCTAGTTACGATGCTAAACCCATAGGGGCGGATTTGGGTCATGACACTTCAACCTCGTGAAAGGAAGCGAAGACGACATCGCCCAGACCCCTTTGGACGAGGGGATTGAAGAGGAAGATCTTGCCTCTAGTGAGGAAGAGTGATTTTGTGTAAAAATTTTCTGTTTGTGTGTTTTGTTTTTTTTTTTTTTGTATGTAATTTGGTGCAACGATTTGTATGAAAGCGCAATGTTATGAATAAAACAACGAATTTCTTGTATATTATTATTGTCATTATTCTGAGTTGTAAATTTGAGATGGTAAAAATGACTGAGCGGAATGTACCGAAAAGTAGGTGTAAAAAATGAGACTTGTGCGTAAATTGTGAAACTTGTAAGTAAATTACGATGTAAAATGGTCAAAATGGGCAATCAGTGAGAAGTGAAAATGTGAAACCATGTTAAACGTGGATGATCAGTAAAAATGTTAAAAATGGGCAAACCATGTTGTAATATGAAAGTTTGTAACAACTAAGTAATATGAAATTTCGTAAGGAAACCGTGATGGGAAAAATGTTAAAAATGGGCAGATAGGCTAACTTGTATGACTAGTGAAAATGGATGGTCATGAACTTGGATTTTGACTAAGTATGGCAACCATGTCGTAATATTGAATTATGAAAATGGACCGGCCGAATGTTTCATTTGAGTTCTGACTAAGACTTGGAGGGCTCTGCCGCACTGAGGGTTAAGTTATCTTGGTCTGGCTGAGCTCCACGTGTTTAGTCTGGCTAAGGTTTTAACTAACTCAGTCTGGCTGAACTCTTTGTGCTCAGTCTGGCTAAGGCTTTAACTAACTCAGTCTGGCTGAGGCTTTAGCTGACTCAGTCTGGCTGAGCTCGTCGTGCTCAGTCTGGCTGAGGCTTTAACTAACTCAGTCTGGCTGAGCTCTTCGTGCTCAGTCTGGCTGAGGCTTTAATTAACTCAATCTAGCTGAGCTCTTCGTGCTCAGTCTGGCTGAGGCTTTAACTAACTCAGTCTGGCTGAGGCTTTAGCTGACTCAATCTGGCTGAGCTCGTCGTGCTCAGTCTCGCTGAGGCTTTAACTAACTCAGTCTGGCTGAGCTCTTCGTGCTAAGTCTGGCTGAGGCTTTAATTAACTCAGTCTGGCTGAGCTCTTCGTGCTCAGTCTAGCTGAGGCTTTAATTAACTCAGTCTGGCTAAGACTTTAGCTGACTCAGTCTGGCTGAGCTCTTCGTGTTCAGTCTGGCTGAGGCTTTAATTAACTCAGTCTGGTTAAGCTCTTCGTGCTCAGTCTAGCTGAGGCTTTAATTAACTCAGTCTAGTTGAGGCTTTAGCTGGCTCAGTCTGGATAAGCTCATCGTGCTCAGTCTGGCTGAGGCTTTAACTAACTCAGTATGGCTGAGCTCTAGTTAACAAGTCGTTATTGAAACACAACGTAGATAAAGGAGATATAAAGTCATTGTCATTTAAGGTGTAGCCTATTGATCACAAGTTTACACCATGTATGAAAAGGACAAAAATGAACAAGTGTGTAAATCACCAAAAAGAACATACAGCAATTGACCAATACAAAAATAGGAGATGCCATTTTACTGGAAATAACGCTTCAAGTGCTCGGCGTTCCATGGATGGAGGAGGTCTTTGCCCTTCATGTCTTGGAGTCGGTAAGTGCCTGGGCGAGGTCTGGCTTTAACGACGTAAGGTCCTTCCTATTTGACTGCTAGCTTTTCCTCGTCGGGATTTTTGGTAGCAAGAGTCGCTTCGCGTAAGACGAGGTCCCCCACTGCGAACTCCCTTGGTCGGACTTTGCGATTGTAGTGTGTTCTCATTTTCTGTTGATATGAGGCCCGTCTGACAGTAGTGGTCTCTTGGAGCTCTTCAATCAGGTCTAAGTCAGCTTGACGCAATTCTTCGGTTAGTTTTAGATCCGGATGCAGAACTCTCGAGGTCGGCAGGCCAATTTCCACTGGGATGACCGCCTCAGCGCCGTATGTTAAACGAAATGGGGTCTCCCAGTAGGGGTTCGGGCAGTAGTGTGATAGGCCCAGAGTACGTTTGGTAATTCCTCAGCCTAGAGTCCCTTAGCGGCTTCCAACTTAGTTTTGATGATCTTCAAGAGAGAGCGGTTGGTGACCTCGACTTACTCATTGGCTTGGGGATGACCTAGGGAAGAGAAACATGATTGAATATGGAGCTCTGCACAGAATTTCCTGAACTTGGCATTGTCGAATTGCTTGCCGTTGTCTGAGACGATGGCTTGAGGGATTCCAAATCGGCATACGATCGACTGCCAGATATATTTGGTTGTGTTCAGTTCAGTGATTGTGGCGAGGGGTTCCGCTTCCGCCATTTGGTGAAGTAATCAATGGCGACCACAGCGAACTTGGTTTGGCCCCTACCGGTGGGCAATGGACCAACTAAGTCGATGCCCCACTTGGCGAATGGGTAAGGACTGCTGAGTGTAATCAGTTCTGTAGGTGGAGCAAGGGGGATGTTGGCGAAGCGCTGGCATTTATCACACTTAAGCACGAATTCAGTGGCATCTTGGTTGAGAGTAGGCCAAAAGTAGCCAGTGCGAAGTATTTTATAGGCCAGCGACCTAGCACCCGAATGATTACCACATACATCCTCGTGGACCTCTTTCATCACATAGGTCACTTGAGCAAGACTGAGGCACCTTAGGTATGGGCGTGAAAATCTGCGTTTGTATAGTAGGCCGCTGATGAGAATGTAATTAGACGATTGGGCTCTGACTTTGGCGGCCTGCTGTTTGTCATTTGGTAACTCCTCACTTGTCAAAAAGAGGATGATGTCCACCGCCCATGTGATAGGTTCATTTTGTGGACCTCTTGCTGGGTTGGCGAAGAAGCCAGGTGGGCCAAGTATTCAAGACGGACGCCATGGCTGAGGTCTGACTGGTCGGCCGACGCTAATTGAGCCATTTTATCTACCTTGGAGTTTTCTGACCGAGGGATGTGTTTGATCTGGAAAGTGTTGAAAAGGCGAACAAGGAGGAGTGCAATATCCCTGTAGGCTCGCATTGTGTCTTCCTTGGCATCGAATTCCCCGTAATCTATCCGACGATCAGTTGGGAATCACTAAACACTTGGATATGGCTCACACCAATGTCTCTGGCTAGGCGAAGACCTGCTATCAAGGCCTCATACTCGGCCTCATTATTGCTTGCGTTGAACAGGAAGTGGAGAGCACATTTGAAATAACCGCCCTCGGGGGCGGTGAGGATGAGACCAGCCCCACTACCTTCTTTACGGGATGATCCATCGACATTGAGGGTCCAGAAGTGGGGATCTTCTGTCTCAATGCTGAATTGCCTGGGCTGAGGAGGTGTGGTTGGAGTGGGATTGGTGAATTCCAAGATAAAATCGGCGACAATCTGTCCTTTGATTGCCATTCGTGGTCGGTAAGAGATTTCAAATTGGCTGAGCTCAACAGACCACTGCATAAGCCTGCCGAATGACTCTGTAACAAGCCCGCGAGGGACCTCGCTACAGTTCGGACTCCCCTTTTGTGTTGCGGTTCTTAATCTGAACCAAAAAGTCCAACTGGCAAATCGTTTTGAGAAAAACAGATTTTTGAAAAGAAGTGCCAAACATGGACTGCTTTGCCAGATACAGAGTCGCCACCTAAATATTTTATTTTGGGAAATTTAGGAAACCCTGACTCAGCGCCAAAGGCCACGTGTCCGTCATCACCAAAGTTGTCTTGGCTCGGGAGCTTGGGTACGATAGGGGAAGGTCAGCTATGAGCACCCCCTTTCGCCCAGTCCGAAGACCGGCCTCTACTAACCGTGATATCCGATTTTGAAAACTTTATGTGCTCTTGTTCCAGTTATTAGCCTAGAATTACTATGTTATGCGCACAACAAACAAGTATAGACTAGATTGCCTAATTTGGAAACAAGCATTGCATATCCGTTTGTTTTGAAAATGCTTTGGAATTTGCTACTCGCAAGTAGGCTAAAACACGGATTTCAACGAGTTTTTTCCAACTCAGGCAATCCACCCTTCACCCACAGGCAATCGAACAGTTTATCTCACATAAGCAATTAGCCACATGGTAAGCATGCTGTCATGTTAACACTCACATGCATGCGAGATGCTAAAGCATAAATACTTACATTGTACTCCATGCCAAAACAATAAACTAGTTAGTAAATATGCATGTCCTAGTTCATGTTAGGTGGCTAATGCAATACACGCAAGGATGCAGTTAGAGTAGGCTCGGCTAACCCTAAAATGGCATGTGAAATGCTACAATTATCACGTATTCAATTTGGAATTGAAAATACAATGCAGTTTGTATGATGTACCGAGCCCGGTGCATGTAAGACAAATGCATGGATGCACGCATGCATGGCATAAGGTATGCAAATTTAGACGTGCCCTAATCTACCATCATAAGCAGGTAAATAAAAGGGGGAAAGAAGTGGAGGTTGGAAGACATGCACACACACGCACCCACACTTATTACAGATTCGCCCTCGCTCGGAGGGACCAAAAGAATAATACAAATTAATTAACTACGCAAGCTAATTAAATATTACAAATTGCCTAATTAGTTAACAACTAATTAATCTAGGAAAAACAATAAACTGCCTCGGGAGGAGAGCCTGATGCAACGCATGCTCGGGTCCTGCTCGGAATTGCACTGCCATGCATAAACTGCCTCTGTTTTCCCTGCTCTGCCCTTCTGAAGACTGCCAAAGTCTCAGAGATGCTTCTTCAGATACTGGGGATCACTATCGGCTGAGCAGAATGGCCACCGGCTGCAGCATGTGATCATCGGCTGGAAATGAGGCCATCGGCCACCAATACATTGCCGGTCGGCACTAAATATTGCCGGCCGGCAAGAAGTTCCTGCAGAACTTGCAACTCACAGCAGCAGCGGGCAAAATCTTGCATGGCAATACAATTCAAGCAATGTATGCACCAATCATGCCCCTTATCATGTTTGTAACTCAAAGGAACATGTGCCTTGATTCTCAGACCATCAATCACGCATTTCCATGCACGATGGCCCAAAGAATCAAGCATGCACTTTCATGTCAAATGAAATGCAATGCACGCAATCAAACCAAGGGACTTCTACCTCCATCATGACTTAGTCAAGAGGTAGAGCATGCATGCCAATGTAATGCAACCCTAAGCATGTTAACTAGGCATGCAACATGGCAATGCAAACAAGCATACAAGCTAGCAAGCATGCAAAACAAATAAAGGGTGGACTTAAACATGAATTAGGCAACTCTAAATAGGCCCAAAACAGTGGCCAAAATGCTAAGGAAGTGAGGCCAAACACACATACACGCATGCAAGTAAATTGGACCATTACTTAGGCATTAAACAAGCAACTCTCAAGCACACTTAAAAGAAGCATAACATGGACACTAGGCATGCAACATAAGCTTTGAAAATCATGTTATAAGGGGTGCCAAACCAACTCAAACAAGACAAACATTAGCATGCAAATGGTCCAAGTATCAAGGCAAGCTAAAGGGGTATTGGACCACACTTAGCAAGACCAACATGGCATGCATTAAACAACTAAAAACAGATTTTTGTCATGTTAAAACAAGGCCAAAGGACTACTTAGATAGCATCTGAGTGGCTCAAATATGAAGGCATGCACAAATGCACTTTCAAGGGGCATACAACACAAGCTCATAAGACATCAAAGAGGTATTTAAGGCAAGCATACAAGCATGTTAGAGGGACTGAAATAGCATGAAAAAATGATCCCAACCCACTAAGTCCATGCAAGAATGGCATGCTATACACTTACACACTCAAGGCCAACAAGCCAAAAATGCAAAGGGGCTATGCAATACAAGCTATGATCGACCCAAACAACAATGGACAAACCTTAAACATGGCAAAATAAACACAAAACCTTCACAAGGTTAAGCCTAAAACATGCTAGAATGAAGGCTAACAACCTAAGGCATATTAAGGCAATAACATGGCATTACATGGTAGGTATGCTAAGCATGCATGGTGTACCAAAACCAACTTAATACAAAGTTAAATCATGACAATATAAGCATAAAATACAGCCATGGCATGATCAACAAAAGCCTAAGCTAGATGCTCCCTTAAGAGGCTAAAAATGGTCCTTTTCAAGGACAACAAGGAGAGGGGGTGGCCCTCCTCTTTTTGAGACTTTAAGGCACCATCTTCACCACTGAAATCCCTCAAGATTTCAGTGGTGAAGAGGCCCAAACACCAAAGTCCCGAAACTTGCACAAAATAGCACAAAAAGGAGCCTTACAAGGCTTAAGAGGGGTCAAACTCCTCCAAACCACAAAACACCCTTAACAAACAATCAAGAGGGCTTAAAAACAGAACTTTTTTGTATTATACACTAAGCACAAAAACAGTTCTAAGATAGGTAGAAAAGCAATGCAAAAATGGGGAATAAAAGGGAAGTTTCTTACCCTTGAAGACCACCTTCACAAACAATGCTCCAACAGCCTTCTTTGGGTTCAATCCAGCTCCAAAACACTAAAACAACCCTCCAAAGGTCTCAAGTCCAAGAGATGGTGTGTTGGTGTGTGTTTGTGAGCAAAAGTAGGACAAAACACACACTTATAGAGATAGAATATATATCTAACCCTAACCCTAGAGCTCAAGCTTTACAAAAGCTGTCTAAAATGTCTAAGAAGAGTCTAACCCTTGGCCAAAGAGAAGAGGCTCTCCTATATAGGCAATTCCCTCTTGTAAGGCTTACAAAACAAGCCATTCAAGAGGGAAATCCCCCCATACACGTGTATGGAGGGCAAAGGGGTGGGCGCCAGCTATCACAGCTGGCACAAAATATCTACAAAAAGTAGATGAACAGTGGTCGGCCGCTCAAAATTGCCATTTTGACAAAATTGATGGCCGGTCGGCCAAAAAGAGTGCCGGCCGGCAATATACATTGCCGGTGGACACAAACAACAGCCGGTGGCCTCTAGCCACGGCCGGTGATGTGTGGGGATGCCCCACAAGGCATTCCCTGCCCTTCCAAGGCAAAACACAAGTGTTTGGTGCAAAACCAGACACAAAACGGTCGAGTTCGGAGATCCTGAGGCAAGGCGCGTAGCCGAGACCTCCGGGAACTCCAAACGAACACAAACATAGATAATCACCGAGTGTTCCAACGGTGACGTCCAAGTCTTGAGGACGGTCAAAAATGGGGTGTCTACAGACTCTGGTTGTTGTATTACTTTCTTTAAGGGTTGGTCAGTGAGGACCACTATGGAGTGAGCTTAGAAATAAGGTCGGAGTCGTCTTGAGGCTATGACTAAGGCAAGGGCCATTTTTTCCAGCAGAGGGTAGTTCTGTTCTGCCCCCTTGAGAGCTCGGCTAATGTAATAAATCGGACGCTGTATTGAACCGTCCTCCTTGATGAGGGCCGCGCTAACTGCGGTGTTCGATACGGCTAAGTAGAGAAAGAGGGTCTCGCCATAGAGCACCTGAGAGAGTAGGGGGGTTGGCCATGCACTGCTTCAGTTGTTGAAAAGCCTCTTCGAATTCGATGGTCCACTCAAAGGCCTGCCGAAGGACTTTGAAAAAGGGGAGGCACTTGTCTGTTGCGCGAGAAATAAAACGGTTGAGGGCGGCGACTCTGCCGGTAAGCCTTTGAACCTTTTTAACCATTCTGGGTGACTGCATTTCTATCAGGGCCTTGATCTTTTCGGGGTTGGCCTCGATATCCCGCTGATTGACCATAAAACCCAAGAACTTTCCAGATCCTACACCGAAGGCGTATTTCTCCGGATTTAGCTTCATTTGATACTTACGTAGGGTTTCGAAAGTCTCTCGCAGGTCTGCCAAATGATCAGAGGAGAGTTTGCTTTTGACAAGCAAGTCATCGACGTAGACTTCCATGTTCCGACTTATCTGATGGTGAAAAGCGGCATTGACCAACTGTTGGTAAATGGCTTCGGCATTTTTCAATCTGAATGACATAACGCGATAGTGGTAAGTTCCTCTGTCTGTGATGAAGGAGGTGTGTTCCTGGTCAGCCGGGTGCATCAGAATTTGATTGTAGCTAGAGAAGGCGTCCATGAAACTGAGCATCTGATGTTCGACCGTGGCGTCGACAAGTAGATCTCTGCAGGGGAGGGGATAACTATCTTTGGGGCAAGCCCGATTAAGGTCGGAGTAGTCGACGCAAAGTCGCCATTTACCGTTGCTTTTACGGACCTGGACCACATTTGACAGCCATCTAGGGTAGTTTACATTCTTGACAAACCGTGCCTCTAGTATTTTGTTGACCTCAAAAGCAATAAGAGCATTACGTTCCGGGTGAAAGATACGTTACTTCTGGCGAAAGGGTCGAAAATGGGGCTCGATACTGAGACGATGAGTGATGAAGGAGGGATCGATACCCGGCATGTTGGAATGGGTCCGGGCAAACACATCATTGTGCTCAATTAGGAGGGCTGTAAGGTCTGCCTTGGCTTGCGAGGATAGTTGGTAGCCGATCTTGGCTATTTTTGTTGGGTTGGTGGGGTCGATGGGGACCTCAACAAGTTCTTCCACTGGTTCCCCTCTAACTAACTCGTCTTCGCCTCTGACGCCGAGTCCTTCAATGATCATAGCCTTCTTTAGCTTGACCTCTTTGAGTGAAGCGACATAGCATTCTCTAGCCACAGTCTGCTCTCCCCTCACGGTGCCGACCCTGAGGTCGGTAAGAAATTTCATGGCTAGATGGTATGTGGATGTGACAGCTTGAAAAGCGTTAAGGGCGGTGCGGCCGAGGATGATGTTATAAGCGGAGGGACAGTCGACGACGAGGAAAGTGAGCAACTTGGTGGCCTGCCGTGGATACTCTCCGATAGTGATGGGAAGATCGATGGAGCCTATGAAGGTCACCTGATCCCTAGTGAAGCCGACCAGTGGGGTTTGGAGAGGGGACAAACTTTCTTTCTCGACCTTGAGCTGGTAATAGGCGTTTAGGAAGATGATGTCTGAAGAACTGTCGTTGTCGACAAGCACTCGTCTGACTTTGTAGTTGGATAGGAGAGCAAAGATGACGAGGGGTCGTCGTGAGGGTAACGGATGCCTGTGCAATCGGCCTTCGTAAAGGTGATGGGCTCCATCCATTGCTTGGGGTGTTTGAGGGGGCGATCCAAAGTCACGACTTCTTTGTCGGAGCCCTATCTAATTTTTCTGAGTTCGGTTCGCTAGGCCGAACGAGATGGTCCTCCGCATGCAAGTCTGCCAGTAATGACTCTGATCTCTCCAATAGGGGGAGCAGGGTTGCCTTGTGCTCGGGGTTGTGGCGGGGGCCGATCATTGCCTTGGTTAGGTTGTGTGGGTTGTCGGGGAAGAGTGTGTCGGCGGTTACCCCAAGCAGGTTCGGTCATTGGCTGTTGCTGAGGGCGGGCTGTCGTGAATCGACTAAGGCACCCCTAGCGTATCAAGCTTTCTACCTAGTCTTTAAGGTTAACACATTCCTCAGTATTGTGACCGTGGTCCTAATGAAAACGGTAGTATTTGGACTGGTCTCGCCAGTTGGAAGAAGACCGTGAGGGTTGTGGCCATTTCAAGTTGTAATCTCGTTGGATCTGGTTTAAGACTTGTTCCATGGGGGAGTTGAGGGATGTGTACCGTTCGAACCGACCGGGCGGTCGGGTAGGTGCCGATCGGTCGGCTCGAGCGGCTCGATCAGTATACTGGGGTGTTTGTGTGATACCCCTGTTCCGTAATATGTTAATTGGTCCTTAATATGAGTGTGATTATGTGTTTTGATATGATTTTATGTACCATTATGTGAAAATATATGGTTTTGAATTTCTATCTGTTCACCGTAGGAATATCTGTTTGATTATCTGCTTTGAAAATTTAATTGGAGGCCTTATCGGCCACAGAACCCGAAATTGATTACGCCATTGTGACTGGCATAATTTTTAGAGCCTACGGTGAAATTTAATTGAAAATTGATTTGGGTCAGATTAAATCGATTAAATTGGTGAATTAGTGCCAAATTATTTATTATTATTAAATTGTGGTGAGTGGGGATTTATGTAAAGGCACTATACACTCAATTTCCTTCTTTTATCTTCATTTGGGCTGATCAACTCTCTAGAGAGAGGCAAGGCCGGCTATTAGAGAGAGGGGGAGAAAAATCTATGTTTGGTCTTGAAGCTTGGGAATTTGAAGATTTAGCTCAAGAATTGACAAGAGTTTGAAAGATTAAAACTCCTAGGTGAGTAATCAACCCCTAACTCATGGATTTGAGTTGTGATTTTGAGAATTGAAGATTAATTTGTGGTCTAGAACATGAAATGAGTTGGTTTTGTTGATTTAGTAGCCTTTATGCACATGCATGTAAGAAATTGTTTTGAATTTGCATGTTTGAGCTTCAAACACATGACTCATGTAAAGTTTTGGGTAAAGCTCATGGTAAAATCACCATTTGTATCATCTAAGTTGATAATGAAAGTAATACATCACATGCATGTACAATTTAGGAAGATAGGAGCTTTGAATGCATGAATGTGTGTGTTGGAATTGAGTTTGGTGTCAATTTGGGACATGCATGTGTTTGATTCATGAAATTGAGCTCCATAATGATGTGTTTTGGTGTTTATACCATGTTAGTACAAATATATGTGAAATTGGAGCCATAATATGTAAGAATTGTAGTTGGAAAGTCGAATTGGAGCTCAAGAACACAATCTGAAAAATCCAGAATTTTGAGGTCCGCTTTAGCGGGATAACCGCCGCTCGAGCGTAAATTACGTGCTCCCAGTACTTTTTGCAGACTTGGTGTCCGCTCGAGCGGGCTATTTCACGCTCGAGCGGGGAGCTATGTAGGCAGGCCTTCCGCTCGAGCGCCCTATTTCACGCTAGAGCTTATTTTTGATGCAACCAGTACTTTTGCAGGCCTCTTGGGTCCACTCGAGCGGGGAAGTGCACGCTCGAGTGGGGACCCTGTTTTCTGAAATTTTGTATGCTCATTCTGTGTTTCGTTTTCCGTTCTCTTTCACTTGCAAGCACTCTTAGGCATGTATTAAACATTGTAAATGAGTTAAAGAGATAAGAATGAAGCCTAAAGAGGAATTTGTGAATTAAGGAACAGATTGAATTGTTAGTGACCCTTTTGTGTTCGTGGAATGTGTAAGGTCGAGCTCCAGGGCAAACCAACCAACCGATCACTGTGAGTAATATCTTATCAATGATATCTGAAATATATTGTTGTCCAATTACTTACTTCTATGTAAGTTTTATAAATTTGTTGATTCGATCGGTGGACAACGTTTTGACATAAATGAATGGACCAAAGGTCTTTTTGACATAAATGAATGGACCGAATGTCGTTTTGACATGAATAAGCGGGCCAAAGGCCGTTTTGACATGAATAAGTGGGCCGAAGGCCGTTTTGACATGAATAAGTGGGCCAAAGGCCGTTTTGACATGAATAAGTGGGCCGAAGGCCGTTTTGACATGAATGAGTAGGCCAAAGGCCGTTTTGTCATGAATGAAAGTTTAAATGGGCCAAAGGCCAGTTTGTTATGGAAAGAGAAATGGGCCAAAGGCCAGTATGTTTAGAACTACAACCACTTGAATAAAATTGTGTATATATGCTAAATAGAAATATGAATTGGGCCCAAGGCCGTTTGGAGCATGTTGGTGTTCATATCGTTATATAACTTCTGCATTTGATATTATTCACTGGGCTATCGCTCACGCTCATTCATGTGTTTGTAGGTGAGCTAAGAGAAGTCCAAACCTAGCCCCAGTGAAGTCTGTGAGGAACAACACAGGTTTTGGAGAGTCAGCCCTTGTGTCTCACGCACGAGACCCGTCTTAGCCCTTTTGTTATGTATTTATATTTTGTCATGTTGGTGAGGACTTTGTGTATATTTGTATATAGTTGAGATGGGTTGACTTAGACTCGAATGATCCTGTCTGTGCAGAACTTTTTGGTACTATGTTTCTGTTGTGAGTTATTAACGTACATATGTATGGTTTGTTTTGATGTGCATATAAGTACGGCTCTATGGACAAAGTTTTAAAATTTTGCTTCCGTTTGGCCCCTTTACTCTGTGAGTTATATCTGTTTTGGTTTGAGGCCGTAGGTAATCTCAAGATTACTGGCCGGTTATGTCCTTAACCCATAGGGGCGGGTTCGGGTCATGACAGTTTGGGTGGTTCTGGTTTCAGATTCCTTTCTCTTCTCTCTGAGGGTTGGGTTTTTGGTAGTGGAATCTTGTCGGGCGGCCAGAGAATCTTTGGCATTCATGTATTTTTGGGCTTTGGAAAAGAGGGTTGCCATAGAGGTTGAAGGGTTTTTGGAGAGGAAGAAAAGGAAATCGGATGATCGTAAACTAGCCGTGAAAGCCGTGAGAATGACCTTGTCGTCGTTTTTCGCCACCTGTAAGGCTTCGGTGTTGAAACGGGTGACGAAACTACATGGTGACTCCCCCTCCGACTGGAGAATGTTGAGGAGCTGGGTCGCCGGACGCCGTTGGCGCTGAGCACCAATGAAGTGGCTAAGAAAGGAGTCACTTAGGTGCTGGAAAGTAGAGACGGAGTCCGTCGACAGCTGACTAAACCACAGTCGGGCCGACCCTTAAGCGTCACGGGGAAAGCCCGACACATGATCTCATCGGGGAATGCATGGAGGACCATCAGGGTCCTGTAGGTCTCCAAGTGGTCGACTGGATCCGTTGTACCGTCAAAGGAGTCAATCGAGGGCATTTTGAACTTAGGAGGTAGGGGCTTGTCCCTGATGGAGGCAACGAACGGCGAATTGGCTATTGTGGAGGGTTTGTTTTGTATGTTCTGCATGACTCCTTGAAGTTGAAGTTTCATGGCTCGGAGCTCTGCATCCCAGATAGGAACGTTGTTACCACCGAAATGCAATGGAGGCTGGACACTACTGGCCTCTCCCTTGGGAACAGGCGCTTGGACTGATGAAGGTGGACCCCGAGGTGGCGAGTTCATAACTTGAGGAGGGGGTCACAAACCTTCCAAGTTGGAAAGGTGGGCTTGTTGGAAGGGATGGCTCAGGGTTCATTCTCGGTTATATGGGATATCTTGTGGTGGTGGAGGAGGCACAAGGAGATCTCGCTAAAGCAAAGCATTAATCAGGGCTTGGTTTTGCTCAGCTAGGCGGTTAATGTTGTTGGTGAGTTCTGTGAAATACGACGGTAGGTCGTTTGGGTTAGGAGGGTTGACTTAGGGGTCAGCAGCGTTGTGTTGAGAAGCCATGGATCTAGTTGTGACCATCCACCTTGGTGGGTGGTAGGTAAGGATTATCAGGAATGGGTCTCCGGCGACAATGAGCACAGTTGCCATACTGAGTGAAAGGTTCCCACAGACGGCGCCAGCTGATGATACTACTTGTCTCTGAAGAACGGGTTGGACTGATCTAGGCCTCCCATACGGTTATCCGATCGTTGGACCCATTGAGAAACCTGCACAAGAGTTTATCGGGAAACGTGAGTCCCCCAACGAACCCTCCGACGAGCAAGTTAGAGAAATAATATAAACAGAATATTGGGATAGGATTGTAATCAAGAACTCAACCTTCTCTCTATCTTAGAAACCTGCTTATATCCTTTGTTCATCATTTTCTTGTCCACTCCGACCTATCATGTTGGCCGAAAGTCTATACTCTAACTTGCCTTGTTCATGGTGAGGTTGTCCTGTTTCGACGTGAAGGGGTTATCGTAATAAATGCTGCAGGGGACCTCATTAATGGCTGATGTGTGGTGCAATAACTCTGCAGGATCTTTGTCTGCTTATGTGGCTGGTTCCTCTCTTGACACGTGTTTAGATGTCATTGGTCCTTAATGCAACGTTAGGCTCCAGCAATGTTGGGTTTTAATATTTGAATTATGTATTGGGCTCTAAGTGGTGGGCCAAAAGCTCCTATAGGCCCACCTATGTCAATTTTGATTGATTGTTATCGATAAAGTGATCTTTTTGTTTGTTTCAAAAAAAATTATATTATCAATAATTATGTTGATAATTTAGTGATTAAGGTGCTTTTTTTTTTTATTTATATATATACACAATTGATTTCATGTTCAATTCTCTCCCTCAACATATTTTTTTTAGTAAATCACGAATACACTTATTAAGATTTGATTAAAATATGAATCGTTATTTGTGGTTTTGAAAATTAGATTCCACCCATTGAAATTTCTAATTTCATAACAAATCACACTTTTTATTAATAAATTATCAAGTCAATTAATTATTTTTAATGATGTTAAAACTATATTTTAATTAATAATTTAGGTAACTTTCTTATTATATAAGAGAGCAATTATAAATTTTAATTTTTTAATTAATTTTGTTAAATAAATTTTTTAATAAAAGAATATTTATAATTTTTCAAACTATAAAAAAAATAATCTATATTTTAAACAAACTTCTCTATTTGTAATTTACCATATTTTTTTAAGGATAAATTACATTGACACCCCTTGAGATTTGGTCCAATTACTACCCATCCCTTGACGTTTTGGAAATTACATTCCCACCCCTGTGATTAATAGTCTCATTTCACAAACTTTCCTGCTTATATAAAAAGTAACAACTCCTAGTAGAAAAATAGAGAAAATTACATTAAAAAAAAAGAATGTATAAGTTTAATGTCTTCATTTTGTCTAAATAATTATAATGATAAAGTGATTAGAATAATTTTCTAAATATCAAAAGATAATATGTATTAAATTCAAATCTCAATGGCGATAAATATCATTTACCCTCATTTTCAAAGAATCTTCGTGCAATTGACGTGTTGGATGTGTACGAAAAAAAATTGCCAAAAGAAATGAGAAAACAGTCAAAGAAATGAGACATGAATGAATGTTGAATATCACAGACACATCATTTGCAGAACCCATCTTTTCCTAAATTTTCTTTCGCGGGACGGTAGATGTACCACTAGTAGTCATCATCAACACAAATATGATGGGTTGGATTGGACGTCTAAGAAAGAAAATTTTAGTATACATGTTAAGTTTTTATAATTAATAATTTTATTTGATAAAACAATTTTTAGTTATAATTTTATTTATTCTTTTATTTTAGTGAGAATGTGAGTATATATTGTTTGAAAATGACTTTGAAAAAAAAAATCTTATATTTTGCTAACTTTGAATATTAATTAAGGTAGAATCCAAGCGTTATTTTTAATGTTTTTAATTGGGTTCATGTTTAATGTCGCTTAGTGAATAATATCATGTATTTGGTTGCTCAAAACTATTTTCGGATGAATAAGAATTAAATGCGCATGTTTGAATTTGTGGAAATGGCTTTAGGTAGGTTTCCTACACATTTGTGAAATGTGCTTGTCCTACATTAGAAAAACTTAAGGATTTATATGGGTATATAAACTCTAGCTTGCCATACTTGGGATGAGCCCTAAAGGGTACCCAAGTTTTGTGGAAGGGTGAGGTTATAGGTAAAATTGGTTAGATCCATTGGACTTAAAACAAAACATTCGCGTTCCGTCCTTGGTCGGGCTGGGCTTGGACGCATGCGAGTAGAGTGAGGTTGGGTTAGCCTTGTCCGACCCAATACTTATCTTTTTGGGCTAAAAACATTTGTAATTTATTTATTTGAATTTCGGTTTCAAAATTCAAAATAAATCTATCCAGATTTTTTATTGAATTCCACTTGAACAGATCTGTCTCTATTCCGAACAGGTTTCTATTTGTTGAAACCTGTTCTGAAAAGCCACATGTTCTCCTATAAATAGCCTACCATTCCAGCATTCAATCCATCCAATTTTTCCTCAGCATTTTGTCTTACTTTTTCTCTTTCCATCTTCATGTTTTCTGCATCTGTTTACCATTTAATTTTAAGAGGAAAAATAGAGAGTCACAACATAGTTTTGGTTGCCAGACTTGAGTTTGTAGTGCTGCAAACCAAGTAGTAGTCGTTGCATCTTGGGAAGTAGACGCCGGTAAATTTCGAAGCACCGGAACGAGGGCGAAATCTACTTTAAGGAGATTGTGTCCAATACAAGTCTCGAATTATAATTTCTGTAAGCAATAATTCATAATTTAATTTATTTAATTATTTTCTGGATTATTTATTTTCATTTTGTTGTTTATTTTATTTGTACATTTAGTTTACACACACACAACCACTGGGAAATAACATTCTTAAAGTAAATTTTTGCTTTTTTTAAATTGTGTGTAAGATAGACGAATATTTTGTTTCAAGAAATTAAACAGTAGTAATATACTATTTAATGATTTCTTTGATAACATAATAGTTATATACTATTTATCATTAGAATTTTGTTACAAAATATTTTTCTGTATATTTTGTGTGTATATTATATTCCGTATAAATTTGTAATTGGTGCATTAATTATTTTGTCAGAAATATGACTACTGAAATAAACAGTATTGATATTGTTCGTATTTTGACCTCCACACCCGTTGTGCCAGTGATGACTCCGGCAGTACTGGTAAATTGTGGGGAGAAGTGAGAAAAATTCAATAGAAATGATTTTAAAAGATGGCAACAAAAGATGATGTTTTATCTTACGACATTGAATTTGACCCGCTTCACTAATGAAAAAGCTCTAGCACTGAACGAGGAGAAAACTGATCGGCAAGTAGTTGCTGTAGTTGATGCATGGAAGCATGGTGATTTTTTGTGTTAGAATTATATCCTCAATGGGTTGGACAATACACTCTACAATGTGTATAGTGTCAAAAGCACCGCAAAAGAACTGTGGGAATCTCTAGATCTGAAATATAAAACAGAGGATGCCGGTACAAAAAAATTTGTTGTCGGCCGTTTTCTGAATTTTAAAATGATGGATTCCAAAACGGTTATTAGCCAAGTTCAAGATCTCTAATTAATTCTCCCTGAGATATATGCAGAAGGGATGATTCTCAGTGAATCTTTCCAAGTAGCGGCAATCATTGAAAATTTGCCACCATCTTAGAAAAAATTCAAGAATTATCTGAAGTATAAGTGCAAGGAAATGAAATTGGAGGAACTGATAGTGCGGCTCAGAATTGAGGAGGACAACCGTGGTTCCGACAAGAAGTCAGGAAACCATATCATGCAAGCTAAAGCAAATGTGCTGGAACATGGACAAGGGTCAAAATTTAACAACAAGAAACGGAAATACGGTGGCGATGGTCCCAAACAAGGATCTACTAGTAAGATCAACAAAGGGATCAACAACGGATTTAACAAGAGGTTCGAAGGCAACTGCTCTGTGTGCGGCAAAGATGGACATCGTGCTAAGGATTGTCACATTCGCAAGGACGGAGGGAGATCAACCAAAAAGCCAACACAAGCTAACACAGTCGTGGATTTTTATCTTTCCGATGGAGTGACAGACATTAATCTTGCTGTAGTAGTCTCTGAGGCAAATTTGGTGGGCAATCCCAAGGAGTGGTTGGTGAATACTGGAGCAATCCGCCATATCTGTGCAGATAAGAAGATGTTCACAATCTACAAAGTGGTGCAAAGTGAAGAATAACTCTTTAATGGGAAACTCTTCCACATCAGTTGTAGAAGGACAAGGAAAGATCGTGTTGAAAATGACCTCAGGAAAAGAATTCACTCTTAACAATGTACTCCATGTATCAGAGATTTGCAAGAATTTGATTTCTGGGTCATTGTTGATAAAAAAATGGGGTTTAAACTAGTCTTTGAATCTGGCAAGGTTGTACTCTCCAAGAGTGGAATGTATGTGGGGGCGAGGTTACATAAGTGATGGGCTTTTAAGCTCAATGTCTTAACTGTTGTACCAAATTTGGCTTTTAATAATAAGAACACATATTCTGTTTATATTGTTGAGTCTCCTTTTCTATGGCATAGTAGATTAAGATATGTTAATTTTAATTCTTTGTATAGACTTATTCTTTAGAATGTTTGCCAAACTTAGAGTTTGATCTTAATCACAAATGTGAGATTTGTATTGAGGCAAAACTCACTAAGGCATCATTTAATAAAGTTGAAAGAAGTACTGAACCTTTAAGTTTAATTCACACAGATATTTGTGATTTAAAATTTGTTCAAACTAGAGCAGGTAAAAGTATTTATTACTTTTCTTGATGATTGCATTCGATATTACTATGTTTACTTATTGAGAAGTAAAGATGAAGCCTTAAAAGCTTTTAAGCAATATAAGCTTGAGGTTGAAAATCAACTTGGCAAAACTATTAAAGTAGTGAGGAGTGACAGAGGTGGTCAGTATGATGCACCATTTGAGGAATTTTGTTCTGAACATAGTGTTATTCACCAAGCCACTGCAACTTATTCTCCTCAGTCTAATGGAGTTATTGAGAGAAAGAATCAAACTCTTAAAGAGATGATGAATGCCATGTTGATTAGTTTAGGGCTATCTTAGAACTTGTAGGGGGGAGGCAATTTTGTTTGATAACTTTATCCTTAATAGGGTACCCCACAAGAAAATCAATCAAATACCTTATGAAGTATGGAAAAGTCGACGACCTACCTACAATTACCTCAAAGTGTGGGGTTGTTTGGCCAAAGTGGCAATCCCTAGTCCTAAAACCACTAAGATATGACCAAAAACCATTAATTGTGTGTCCATTGGTTATGCAAATAATAGTAGTGCATACAAATTTTTAGTTCATAGATCTGAAAATCCTGATATGCATGTAAACACTATTATTGAGTCAAGGAATGCGTCGTTTTTTGAACACATTTTTCGTTGCAAGGAAACTGAAGAGACAAGTTCAAATAAAAGAACTTTTGATACTGTTATAGGTGGTAGTGAAGACTAAAATGATAATAAAATAGATAAACCTAGACGTAACAAGAGGGCTACGATCTTTAAATCATTTGGTTTAGCTTTTCTAACATACCTATTAGAAAATAAGCCTCAAAACTTCAAGGAAACAATGTCAAGTCCTGAAGCTCCATTATGGAAAGAGGCTGTGAATAGTGAGATTGAATCTATTTTGCAAAATCATACTTGAAAACTGATGGATCTTCCACCAGGGTGTAAACCTCTTGGATATAAGTGGAATATAACAACCCCAACCTCTGATTAATGTTAAACCATGATTAAATAAGCCTAATAAGTAATTAAGATGAAATCATGAGTTAATTTATTGTGCATTGCATTATTTGTGTTCATATATGTTTAATGTAGAAATATCTGTTTGTGTTTCTATTCCAGTTTACTAATTGAAAGCCTTATCGGCAACCGATCGCGAAATTGGCTTGAATTATGTGTTATTTAGGATTTTTAGAAAATTATGGTAGGTCTAATTAAAATTCAGTTCGGAACGATTAAATTAGAATAGAATAGTGTCCATTTAATTAGTGGTAAGCTTAATTGATTAAACTCCCTAATCAAGCCTATATAAGGCTAATTTAACTCCTTGAGATCATTTTACACCTTCATTTCATCCTCCTTGAACTTCAAACGTGAGGAAGAGTGAGAAGAGTGAGCTTAGAGCCATTTTTGGAGAGGAATTAACTTCAAGCTAAGGGAATTGCTAGGAATGAGAAGGATTGGACTTGGTGACTCAGGAATTTAACCTCTAGCTCTCACCTTGGAAAGTTTAGGTAAGAATTCTACCCTTTGAATGTACAATTTTGATGCCTAAGCCATGAATTCAAAAGAGTTAAGTTGAGTTAATCTAGAATTAAGCTATTGAGTTGGTAGGAAGATCATATCATGCATACATGCCTATTTGAGCACAATTTGAGTTTGATTTCAAGAGATTCCCTTATGCATGTGTTCATCCTACCATTGTTTTGAGAATTCATCTTGTTTGATACCATTTTATAGCAAATGATCATGGTTTGGAAACTTTGAAGTCAAGATAAAGCTTGCATGTTATGCATGTTATGTTTTCAAAGAAATAAAGAATTGTTTTGCACAATTGGCAAGCTTTTGGGCCTTAATTTTGTGAAATGATCTTTAATTCACCATGTTTTCCAAGTTTATATAAGTTTCCTCAAGTTTTTAGCCCAAAAGACCATGATTTGCAGCTTTGAAATTGAGTTTTGCACTGGACAGAGCAATCTAGAAATTCTAGATTCTGCTTCTCCACTCGAGCAACATATCCTGTGCTCGAGTGACCACTCTGTGTTTTGCACCTCCACTCGAGCGACCAATAGTTGGCTCGAGTGTAAAATGCATGCTCCCAGAAGTTCACATGTTTTGTAGACCGCTTGAGCGACAAGAGTTGCGCTTGAACGAGGACCTGAGTCTCATGCTCAAGCGACCGTCGAGCGTCCGTCGAGCGTGAAAATTACGAAACCAGTACTTTTACGGACCACACGAGCGAGAGAAGGTGCGCTCAAGCGACCACTCACATTTTGCATGTCCGCTCGAGTGAAGAAAGGTACGCTCGAGCGAGACCTCTGTTTTCAGCAAATTTGACTAAGTGTTCTGAATTATATTTTGGCATCCTCATTGCATCCTTAGCATTTCTAAGCCCTAATTAAGTCAGAATAATAAGGAATAGAAGTAGAACACACCAAAACAAAAGAGAACTAAATTATTGATTCTAGGTGTGTAATTTTGTATGTATTCATTCTATATCTGTGTAGGTCACACGCCGCAAGTTACCTGATCTGTCTACTCTGTCTGTTTACTTGGAGTCATTTGTGAGTAATAACTCTGTAAAACTATGTTTAATTATAAGTATTTTCTGACTGATATGATACGATCTATTTTCTGAAATGCTATTTTATGTCATGAATGAATGTCCATTTTTCTGAAATGTATTTGTGGCATCCTGAGTTCACGTAGCCTTCGCCCGGGGGTAATAATACTGTGGCCAATATGTATGTGGCCCTCGTACGGGGGTAACAATACTATGGCTTATATTCACATGCCCTTGCCCGGGGATAATAATACTGAGGCCTATATTCACGTGGCCCTCGTCTGGGGGTAACAACACCATGGCTACTTGCGCGCAAGATATGAACCTTTATGATTGTCGGTACCGACTATGCAAATTTGACATGTCATGATAGCTAAATGGATGTACAGCAAGGTGCTGATGATTTCTGGAGAGTATGTGAATAAGAATCTATTTCTGATTTGAAATCTGATATGGGACATCATTCATTAAATTCTTTACTTTGTTATTATTCACTGGGTTTCGCTCACCATTTATATATATATATATATGTAGGTGATCAGGTGCGTATCTAGGCCCAGTGATGACCGCCTGGAGAGTTTTTGTCAGCCAGCCTTTGTACCTCCCGAGGAGGTTCCATACGTCTGTCGTAATGCTTTTGAACATAAAGGACTTCATTTTTTTTTGAATTATGAACAAGTTTTCTGTTATCTGTATATTTGGCTATATTCGTAATGAATGTGACATAAGACTACTACAATATGACGTCATATATTTTTGTGTAAAGGTTTAAAATTTCTGTTCCATATATGTCTACACAGCTCAATGGACTATGTATGTTTTTATATTTGCTTCCGCAGCCCCTAAATATATGATATTCTGTTAAAAGGCCTTGGGTAATCCGAGGAATACTGACCAGTTACAACGCTAAACCTATAGGGGCGGGTTTGGGTCGTGACAATATTCAAGAGAAAAATAAAAGCAAATGGTTCAATTGATAAATACAAGGCTAGGTTTGTTGTTAAGGGATACAGATAGAAGGAAGGCCTTGATTATTTTGACACCTATTCACCAGTGACAAGAATAACATCTATCCGCATGGTAATTGCGATTACAACTTTGTATAATGTGGAGATACATCAAATGGATGTTCAAACAGCCTTTTTGAATGGCAAGTTAGATAAGGAAATCTATATGGAACAACTGGAAGGGTTTCAAGTTCCTGATCAAGAGAAAAATGTTTGTAAGCTTGTCAAATCCCTTTATGGATTAAAACAAGCTCCAAAATAATGGCATGAAAAATTTGATCATGTTATGCTTTTGGATGGTTTTAAGATAAATGAATGTAACAAATACATCTATGTTAAACACACAGACAAAGGCTATGTCATAGACTGTCTTTATGTGAACGACATGCTCATTATTGAAAGCAATAATGACATGATTAAATTCACCAAGAAAATGTTGAACAAAAAGTTTGACATGAAAGATCTGGGAGTAGCAGATGTAATTCTAGGAATAAAAATTACTAGAACATCTGAAGGATTTGCTTTATCTTAGTCTTATTATGTTGAGAAGATTTTGGAGAAATTTGGAAAGTATGACGACCGTCCTGCTAAAACACCTGTTGACATTAGTCTTCATTTGTCAAAAAATACAGGTGCAGGCATATCACAATTAGAGTACTCTCATATAATCAGAAGGTTGATGTACTTAATGAATTGAACTAGGCCAAATATAACCTATGTTGTAAGCAAATAGAGCAGGTACACAAGTAATTCAGGGTCAGATCACCGGAAAGCAATAATTAGGGTACTTAAGTATCTAAGACATACCCAAAATTATGGCTTACATTATACCAAATATCCAGCAGTACTCCAAGGGTACAACGATGTAAATTGGATATTGAATACTAAAGACTCAAACTCCTCTAGTAGATACATCTTTACCCTGGGAGGTGCTGCAGTCTCTTGGAAATCCTCCAAGCAGACTTGCATAGCAAGGTCGACAATGGAACCTAAGTTTATCACATTAAATAAAATAGGAGAAGAAGTAGAATGGCTTCGTAATTTCTTAAAAGACATTCCAATGTGGCCTAAACTTGTGCCTGCTATATGCATTCACTGTGATAGTGAAACAGCAATAGGATGAGCACAGAATCATATGTATAACGGTAAGTTTCGACAAATTCATCGAAGACATAATACCGTTCGACATTTGCTCTCACATGGAATAATTTCCATAGAATATGGGGATTTATTGACTAAAGGGCTAGCCAGAGAGTAAGTGTACCATTTATCCAGGAGAATGGGATTAAAGCCTATTTCTTAAAAGTCGTCATAATGGCAACCCAACCTAATTGACTAGAGATCCCAAGATCTAGGTTCAAAGAGACAACCGAATTATGGATGACTTCACGTGTCACTAAGAAGGTTTTCTCCTACCAATTTCTATCATAAGAAGAGTGATACATGCAGTGTTAGTAGGATAAGCTTTGCTTTTAACGATTCTTATAGTTTGGACATCCAAGTGGGGTATAGGAGGATACCTTTAATAAAAAGTCATTTATATGAGTCTGAACTGGACCGGGTCTATGAGAATTGAGAAGACTAAATTCTCTATAACACTCATGAATTACCAGGTGTTGTTCAGGGCCAAAATGAACACAATCGTAAGAACCAAACTGTGTTTGTGGACACACTATGTGTAGTCTATTGTCTTGGCTTACACAAATAATTGAACAGTTCAAGGTATCGCGTCCACTAGTTAGCTAGTAAGTCTGAAAGTCTTTCACTAGAGGAGGTTCAAAGCCAAAAACCACCTATCTCGATGTGGTGTATCTTCTTAATGTACTCTTTCTTTGTCTGCATTTTATTGCATGTCCGTTATCGTGAATTCCATTCATGTGGCGGATTGTTGGAAAATGGCTTTGAAAAAACCTTATTTTTTGTTAACTTTGAACATTAATTAAGATAGGACCCAAGTGTTATTTTTAACGTTTCTAATTGGGTACATGTTTAATGTTGCATAGTGAATAACATCGTGTATTTGGTTGCTCAAATTATTTCCGAATGAATGAGAATTCAACGTGCATTTTTGGGTTTGTGGAAATCGCTCTAGGTGGGTTTCCTACACATTTGTGAAATGTGCTTGTCCTACATTGAAAAAGTTTAAGGATTTATATGGATATATAAACTCTAGCTTGCCATACTTTGGATGGGCCCAAAGGGGTACCCAAGTTTTGTGGAAGTGTGAGGTTATGGGTAAAGTAGGCTAGACCCATTGGATCCAAAACAAAACACACGCGCGTATCGTTGCCGCCGTCCAATCGGTCGGGCAGGCTGGGTTGGGCTTGTCCGACCCAATACTTATCTTTTTGGGCCAAAAACATTTGTAATTTATTTATTTGAATTTTTGTTTCAAAATCCAAAATAAATCTGTCTAGATTTTTTCCTTTACCAGAATAGGTTGATATCTGTTAAACTCCACCCAAGCAGGTTTATACCTATTGAATTTCACCCGAATAGATCTGTCTCTATTCCAATCAGTTTTTTATATATTGAAACCTGTTCTGAAAAGCCACATGTTCTCCTATAAATAGCTTGCCATTCCAACATTCAATCCATCCAATTTTTCCTTAGTATTTCGTCTTACTTCTTCTCTGTCCATCTTCATGTTTTCTACATCTGTCTACCATTTAATTTTAAGAAGAAAAAAAGAGAGTCACAACATAGTTTTGGTTCTCCAGACTTGAGTTTGTAGTGCTGCAAACCAAGTAGTAGTCGTTGCATCCAGGGAAGTAAATGTCGGTAAATCTCAAAGCACTGGAGCGAGGGCAAAATCTAATTTAAGGAAATTGTGTCTAACACAAGCATCGACTTATAATTTCTGTAAGCAATTAATTCAGAATTTAATTTATTTAATTATTTTCTGGATTATTTATTTTTATTTTGTTGTTTATTTTATTTGTATATTTAGTTTACACACACACAACCACTGGGAAATAACATATAGATGGGAATCCAATTTGAATTATGCCTATGCAGAGGAGTTTATGTTGACATTCCGTACCTTAAACATTTTTTGTTTTCCACTTCGTTAACTATGTGTGTTCGAGCGATGAAGTGGTTCATTCAATATCTCTGTCTGCATTCTGAACTTTTGGAAACATATTTTACTGCTTTAACGGTGGATGTTGCACTTGAGTGGTTGGCCTATATGTTTGCACCGCCTTTACTCACACCACTTGAGAAGTAAAGTGTGCACTCTAGCGGTCTTTGCGGGCTCTATTTAGTATAAAGTACATTGTTTGTGATTTTTAGGGTTTAACCCGACCAAATTCTCATAGAGGAGAGCTACCAAGGTTTTTTATATTTGGGGGTGTTTATATATTGGTTTGCTTGATGATTTGAGAGTTATCGACAGATCTACGAGTTTCGTATTGACATCATAAAGGGATTTATTTTTATTATTTCATTTACAAAAGAGAGATGTGTTTTTCGGTGGATTTCAAAAACTTGGGCTTGAAACTTTAGTGGATTTCAGAGTGGCTCATCGTCGTGAGTTCGACATTAGCGTTGTGGATTCAATGTTAGACAAAGCAATTCTGTCGAGAAGACAGTTGTAGACACCCCATTTTTTACGCCCCTTACGACTTAGACGTCATCGCTTGCACACCCAATGATGAGTCTATATGTTTGTCAAGTGTTCAAAGTCCCCCAGCAGAATGCCACAGCTTTGAGCCTTTCAAACCTTACACACCTGTTGCCTCATTTTCAGACCAGACCTAGAGATCTTCAAGCTTGCAACCTCTGGTGGCCTGTTGGCCACCTCTTTGGGCTGCCAACCATCACTCTTGGTTGCTGGCCACTGATGTGGCCTACCGGCCACTAGTGATGGCCGGCCGGCCACCAATGTCTTTTGCAGATATTTTGTGACAGTTGTGCCAGCTATTTGCACAGATGCTTACATCTGCTCCCACATGTATGGTTGGATGTTTAAGAGGGAAATACATGTTTTCTATGTATAGACGACCCCCCCTCTCATATTTGGAGGTTAGAAAAATTTTGGCTCTCTCTCTACAATTCTCTCTCTCTCTTACAAATTTCTTAACCTTGCTTGCATATCCTTCACCTTTGCCTATACACTCTTAACCAAACCTCTCCATCTTTGAGTTGAGGTATCTTTGAGCCTTGTTTGAGCTCTTGAGGGTGTGTTTGCCTTGGTCTATTGCTTGAAATTGATTCTTCTCTTCAAGAGGTATAAAGCTTTGCCTCTTTACTTGCTTTAATCACTCTTTTTTTTTTTTTGCTATTTTCCAACTGTTTTTGGGCTACAAAAGCTCTATATTTTTTGGGCTAAAACTTGGGTTTTAAGGCCAACAAAGGTTGAGGGGTGGTTCACCATTTTCTACACCTTTCTCTTAAGGATTTTACCCTGGTGTTTCCCACCTTTGAACTATCTTTTTTTGAGCTTTTAAATACTAATTTTCAGAGTTATTTCAGTGGTTAAAATCATGTTTTAAAGTCCAAAATTGGAGGGGTTAGCTGTAACAACCCCGACCCATGATTAACATTAATCTATGATTTCATGTGCCTAATAAGTTATTAAGAGCAAATTTTGAATTAATTGCATGTGTATGTCATTATTTGTGTCTATATCTGTTTAATGTAAGAAAATATGTTCATGATTTTGTTTTGATTTGCGAATTGAAGGCCTTATCGGCATCCGATACAAAAATTGATTTGATTTATGTGTTATTTGGAATTTTTAGAACCTTATGGTAGGTTTAATTAAAATTTGATTTGGAACGATTAAATTAGATTAAGTTAATGCCCACTTATTTAACCTTAATTAATTACACTATTATCCAAGCCAAACTAAGGCATTAGTGGACTTTTATACGCACTCATACACTCTAATTTCACTCTTTTGGAGCTACAAACGTGAGGAAGGGAGAGAGACTAAGAGTGAGGGTGAGTTTAACGAGGGAGAATGGGTGATTTGCTAGGGATTGTTGACATTTGAAGAGGATTTGAGAGTTTCAACTTCAACACTTGTGAATTCAAGTCTCTAGGTAAGGAATCAAACTCTTGATTGTGAAATTGAGTTAGACTTTACAAGACTTCAAGTGAACTAGATGAATTCATGTAGGAATTGAGTTAGAATTGGAGAGAATAGAGCTATACCATGCATGCATGTCCATTTCTTCATAAATTGAGCATGATTTCAAAGAATTCTTTCATGCATGTGTTCATCTCACCTATGTTTTGAGAATTCATCATGTTTTCTATCAATTTTCCTAATTTGATCATGTTTTGAGATGATTGAGTTCAAGGGAATACATACATGTCATGTTCATGAAACATTCATAAAGTTTAAGTTGAATTTGTGAACAATTGGCATGTTTTTGGGCCTTGATTTCATGAAATGATCTTTAAATCATGATGTTTTGTGAGTTTCCAAATGTTTTTCTATAATTTTGGCCCAAGAGGATGAGTTTTGAAGTGTTGAATTCAAGGTTTACAACTTGGAGGCAAATCTGGAAAACCCAGAATTTTGCTTCTACGCTCAAGCGACCACTTTCATTTTCACATTTCTGCTCGAGCGACAAAAGGTTGGCTCGAGTGTAAATTGCATGCTCTCAAAAGTTTGCATATTTTACAGTCCGCTCAAGTGACAAGAGTTGTGCTCGAGCGAGGACCTGAGTCTCACGCTCGAGCGACCGTCGAGCGGAAATTGCACACAACCAGAACTTTTTTTATAATTTGCAGATCGCTCGAGCGAAGGAGTGTGCGCTCGAGCGATCACTCACATTTGGTATGTCTGCTCGAGGGAAGAAAGCTACGCTCGAGCGAGACCCCTGTTTCAGCAAAGTTTTTGTCAAGTGTTTCAAGTGCACTTTAACATTCTCATTCTACCCTAGGCATTCCTAAGCCATGATTAAAACTCCATAATGAGGTTAAAGACTAGAAACACACTAAAAACAAATGAAATAAGTTATGTACAATCTGAGCGTGGGTTTCAATGTATGAATCTGCCATGTTATGTAGGTCACGCGCCTCAGGTTAGGTGAATTGCCCACTTTGTCGTCTATTTGAAGCTACCAGTTATCTGTGAGTAATAACTCTGTAAAGTTACATTTAACTTTAATTATTTTCTGATGATATGAAATGATCAATTTTCTGAAATACTATGTTTTGAATGAATGAATGATTGTCCAAGTTTTCAAAATGTATTCATGGCATCCTTAGCATCATATGATATGTGTCCCTTTATGGGTCATCAGAATAAGGAATAAGTTTGTGGTAGTCCCTTATGGGTCATCGGAATGCCTTATGGATGTCCCTAAATGGGTCATTAGAACAAGTTTGTGATTGTCTCTAAATGGGCCATCAGAACAAGTTTGCGGTTGTCCCTTTATGGGTCATCAGAACAAGTTTATGGTTGTCCCTTTATGGGTCATCGGAATGCCTCTTCGGCCGTCCCTTCATGGGTCATCGGATTTGTTAACGCTAATGGATGTGCCACATAATATAATGTGAAATGTACGAACTTTGAATATGAATACGACCACGTATATGAATTTGTTTCTACTTTGACATTTGATCACATACAAGACTCTGTTTCTTTATGGACATCATTCAGTAAAATCTTTACTCTGTTATTATCCACTAGGATTTCACTTAGTAGTTGTCGTATATATGTAAGTGAGCAGGCGCATGACCAGGCCTAAGCTGCCGCTTGGAGTTTTGGTGTCAGCCAGCCATTGTGTCTCCCGTGGAGGTTCCTTTTGAGATTTGTCCAAGCTTTTGTGTTTTGGGACTTTTGTGCCTCCTAGATGCTTATGTCTGGTCTGAACATGTTTGGAAAGTTTTGTATAAATGGCTAAGGTGACGTAAGACTACTGTATTTATGACGTCACATATACATATATAAAGATTTAAATTTTTGTCCCATATACGTCTCCACAGCTCATTGGACTATGTATGTTTCTATATTCGCTTTCGCAGCCCCTATTTATAAGTTATTCTGTTAAGAGGCCTTTGGAATGCAAGGATTACTAGCCGGTTGCGACGCTAAATCCATAAGGACGGGTTTGGGTCGTGACATTAGCTTCTTATTCTTGTGTTTTGCTTACTAGTCTAGCATGCTTCATGTTTTAGCCTATTAATCTAGCTATTTTTGTATTAATTCCAGCATGTTTTAAGACTATTTTTAGACTGTTTTACGACTATTTGTAAGTATTTTTTTTTTTGTATTTGAGCTTTGTTTTGCATGCTTGTAGTGTAATTGTCCTCATAAGCTTGGTGTTTTAGGCATTAGACACCATCTTATTTGAGTTGATTGCATTTATTTATAGCTTTTCATGCTTGTGATCACTCTTAATCACCTCTGCAACCTCCCTCCTTTTTTAGCTTTTGTTTTGCTTTGAAAGTGGTTTCAAACTACTTGTGTGTTTAAGCATGAGATTGAGATGTCATGCTTAATGGTTTAATCCCTTTGGGGGTTCATTACTAACAGTATGATGTCTCTTTCATGCTTAAAGCAACTCTTGGTTTGAGCCCTCTTTCCATTAGAGAACTTAAATTCACATTTTGGTCTCAATTGATTAAAGAATGGATGGTAATCTAAAATGGAGTAATAAAATTGAGGCTAAAAAGGGTGCAAGATAATTACTTGTTTGGGTTCAATCGGGCGTTAATTGAACCCTTGAGTCTTCAGTCGTTTCATACTCATTAGTGATGAAAACGGTCCAAGATTCATTATCAACTACTTCTCTTGATCATTCATGATAGGGAGGTGGTTTTGAGAGTCTTATTTTGTTGCATTTATTGAACTTGCACACTTTGGTTCATAGAGCATCATGCAATGAAATTGCATAGATTGATGGTTTGTGAATAAGGAGGGGTAAATTGTGCAAACAAACCCTTGAGAATACACTGTCTTTGCTCTATTTGCTCTCTATTGCAACAGGAAAGTTCTATCATCAATGGCCGGCAGGCTCTTATTGGTGGCTGACAAGCCATCTTTTGTGGCTAGTAAGCCACCATCAGTGACCGGCAGGCCATTATCAGTGGACGGCAGGGCCTCTGCCGGCTACCAATGCAAAATTCAGCAGTGTACTCCCCTAGCAGAGTAGAGTTGGTCTGAAGTTGGAAATCAGTGCAAATGTCCTACTATGTAACAGAGGCATTCAGCAGTAGAAACAGTGCCTTTTTCGAGAGGAAACCGCATTCATGCATGAGCCTTCCATTGATCCTCGGGATCCGTGTTGTATATATTAATATCGTGCTTAAATAGTGGTTTTGTACTTAATTAGTTAAAATAGCTAATTTGTATTGTGTTGTAATTATTTTAATTAACTAGATTAGTTAATTAATTCGGTTTGTAATAATTAGTTAAGTAGTTTAGTTAATTTAATTTTTTTTGTATTAATTAGCTCAGCTTTAATTAGTTAGCTAGTTAGTTCATTTGAACCCTCCTGTGTGAGGGCGCAATGTTGTAATAACGTGTATGTCTTCCAACCTCATGTCTTTCTCCCTTTTATGTAACTGCTTACGATGGTTAGATTATAGCATCATGTTTTGTTTAGCATTCCCATGCTCGCATCCACTTGTATTGCATGTACCGAGGCTCGGTTCACCATTCTAACTTGCATAGTTAGTTTAAATACTTCTTTGAATACATGCTTAGACCGCATGCTATCAAATCAAATCATATGCCATATTAGTAGCCGAGCCTAGTAATTGCAGATCGCATGTGTTACATTAACCATATTCCATAGTTAGGATCATGCATCTTTCTAATTTTTTCCTTTTTCTGGCTTGGAGTACTAGGTGAGCCTTTACTCGCTTTAGCATATCGCATATGTGTGATTGTTGCCATGTTTAGCATGCTTTCCATCAGGCTAATTGCTTAAGTGCTATAAACTGCCTAAACGTCTATGGGTGAAGGCTAAATTACTTGAATTGAAATAATTTGAGTAATGTTCATATACGATCACTTTTTTCAAGTGATACATATTTCGAAACAATTTTCAAAACATACATGAAATCAAATGTTCCAATTCTGGCAAGTTAGTCTATACTTGTGTGTGTGTGTGCATCACATAGTAATGCAAGCCTAATAAATTGGAACAAGAGCATATAATGTAAATAAGATTCATATCATGATTAGTAAAGGCCGATCTTTGATCAGGCGAGCGGGGGTGCTCAATTCATGACCTTTCCCTCTCATACCTAAGTTCCCAAGCCGAGACAATCTTGGTGATGACAGACATATGGCCTTTGACACGAGTCATGGGTTTCCTAAATTTCCCAAAATATTTAGGTGGCGACTTTATATTTGGCAAAGCAGGCCATTTTTGATATTTTTGATTCAAAATCGATTTTCCAAAAGATTTGCCGGATTGGGACACTTTGTTGTTTATCTATTTCACACTGCGCTTTTGGAATCAGATTCAGAACCACGAGAGTCCGATACTGTAGGGCTTATTCGTCTTTCGAGAGGGGGCGCGAAAAAGTCGAGCTACAGTTTCTAGCGACTCCGCTAGGGAAATTAGAGAACTTGACTCGAACTTCATGACATGAAATTTTATCTAAACTTATATGTTTCTTTGCATTGCATTTTCATTGGTGCGTTTAAGTTACTGTGTTTGCCATTTACTATTCCTAGACGGTTTGTCGGAAGCTTGCCTAAAAACTTGCCAAAAGGTTGACCGATCACTGGCTCTACCATGAAAGGAACATAACCCTTGGATCTGGACTACCGCTGTACTGTTTGATCCTCCTTTCGCCTCTCGGTGTTAGGTATGAGAGGTATATTAGGTAGTCTTGCTGAGGTACCCTTCTGACCATTTGACCTAGTTGCATATCGAAAAGCCATAGAGACTATTTCAAACTATGACAAGATGCTTACTCGAATGCAGGATTGTGTGAAACCTCTTTGTTTGAATAGTGAATCCTAGTTCTTGACGAAACTAGGGCAGGGTAACTTTACCCCCTCATAAGGGTGTTTTTGGCTCTCTCATTTAACTGGTATGTGCTTTACAGTGAAACTGTACAGGAATGTGCGTATTAGTTGCAAATTTGGTATCCATTCTAGGGACAGAATTCAGTGTTGAGTGCAGTCCTACAGCTTTGATTACATTTGTGTTGGTAACATCATTAGCTAAGGTGCTGTGCAGTTTCTGATTACTGCTAGTAGTTCAATACCATAGCTTCGGAAAGTTCGGATATCCCTCAAGTGCTTTGGACTCGAGTCAGAAGGCTTTGTAAAGCCGGAGATCTTGTTAGGGGATAGCCCGTGTTTACTTCACTCCTACCAGTTACGAGACGGAAGAGAGTCAGATAGAGTTCACCGGTTCAATTTTTACAGCAGTCGCCTCTCAATTCACCTGCATCAAGTCAGGCTCAGGGACAGTCTTCTGCATCTAGTCCAGTACGAGAGCACTCGCCTATTCTGATGGCACAGTATCCCCCAGTTAATATACAGGAATTAATCCATCACCTTGAACAAACAGTTGAAACCCTGTAGCAAGACGTTGTTCGTCAGGCCGATGTCACAACCCATCAGGCTGAGGTAATAAATAAGTTGCAACAATAACAACTGTAGCCGATAATGGTTTCTACATCTCATGCACCTCCTACAAGTATCCCAGCACCTGGAGCCACTGCCTATACTGCTAATGCCCATGCTGAGAATCAGGGCAATCTGGCAGAGTTGATCCCACCACAGGCCTCCAAAGCACCTGTGTATCAAATTGAGGCTCCATTTGAATTTGAGGTTGACTCAACTGTGCTTAAGGTCAACAAGTTGCAGAAGCTATTCAAGAGAGCATAAGGTGTTAACTCTATCCCCGATATAGAAGATGGGTATACTAACTCTGCTGTGACATTGACAGATCGGTTCAAAATGCCGCACATTAATAGATTCGATGGCTCTAGAGACCCCATGGTTCATGTACGGCTGTTTTCAAACATCCTGCAGCCGATGGGCCTTACCAGATTGCAGAAACTGTCTCTCTTTGGCCGGACCATGTCAGGAATAGTAGCCATATGGTATGCGAAGTTTGAGGATTCTGTGAAGCAGAATTAGGAGGAAATCACTGAGGCCTTTATTTCTCAATACTCGTATAACACAGATCGAGGTCACAACTTGTGATCTCGAGGTAACGTGCCAAGAACTAAATGAGGGCTTCTCAGAATTTGTGATGAGGTGGAGGGCTAAAGCTTCAATGATGACCATAGGGCCTTCCGAGAAAGATCAGATAAGGATGGTAGTCTGCAATCTGCACGGGAAGTTGTTGCAGAAAATGATCATCCTACTTCTGTTCACATTCACCGAGCTCCATGAGATGGGGGTTCAGATTGAAGACACCATGAAACAAGGGCTGATTACTGATGAGAAAGAGCAGGCAAAGAGGCCTTTTGTGCACAGTTCCAATGCTACCACCAGTGGTAGAATAGCTGCGAGGCCGTCGGATGTGAGCGTTGTTACCACCATAACTAAGACCGCCAATCCCTTTGCTAATACAGCTCCACAAACTTCAACCAACTCTGCCCGATCCTAGAGGACCTTTACCCAACTCTACATAACCCTATCTTAAGCCATGAAGGTGTTGGTCAAAAAAGGCCCCCCCCAAACCATTAGAGCCTCACCCATTACCTAATCCTCTTCCACCGAAACATAACCCAGCAAAGTACTGCGCATTTCACCAGCAACATAGTTACGATACCGACCAATGCTTCAAACTTCCTCATGAGATTCAAGATCTCATTGACAATAAGGTGATCGCACTGTCCCAGAAACCAAATGTAACTACAAACCCTCTCTCTTGGCCCATAATCAAGTTCTTCTACCTCAAAATCTAAACTTAATCCATACACTGGCCATTCCCGATAATCCCAGTGTATATATTACCCATTTTCACCTACCCAGACCGATGGTGTTCATTCCTGAAAGCACAGATTTGTGCATGATGGACACATCTTCACTTCAACCTAAGCCTGTGGTGGTGACAGTTGTAGTAGAGGGGAGACTGGTCCTAGAGGAAAGTACGAGTCCACTGCCTGAGTGCTCTAAGGACTTGCCTAAGGAGGTGTATAATCCAAGCTGTTACATTGTGTCGATTGATCAAGTCAAGCTAGAATTGGTGTTGCCAACTGTAGTGGAGGTTAATGTGGTTAGAGAGGATGGCCCGAGTCTAGGGTTAGATGATTTGGCGAAACTCGAGGATCTAGACAACCTACAGTTCTTTGACAAACAAGATCAAGGGGATATGCAGAGTGGCTGGTTCGATTTGAATAAATTAACCAATAACTTTGGGTGGTTAAGTGATGAACCGGACATGGAGGAAGGAAGGAACTGAAATTAAATCGGAGGAAAAGGGAGTAGGAATTATTGTAATGGCCGGAATGGCCGATGAAAAGAAAAAACTACCGGAGAATACTAGCGTGGAAAATTCAGCTCGAGAATTGGGCATTGTGAGCACTGCATACACAGAATAGGACGTTGCGCTGAAGCAGTTTGCACAAAAGAGGGTTGAAGACAACCAGGAAACAGTACTAGCCCAACACCCTGCAGGGGATACTTGTGATGTAAAAGTGATCCGAACGGAGCCGGACAACTGTTTGTCGGCTGTCGGAGTGTATGGTGGGAGGATGACAATCTACATTTGACTCACACCGATGAAGATTGGGGTGAGTGCCTTCCAGAGAACACGTGGTACGCAGAAGAGATAGAACACATGACAAGAAGCGGGTGGTATTTTAAGCCACCGCACTTAGATCAAGCTGAGTCATCTGGGAAAGACATAAAAGCTGAAAAATAGAAAGACAAACAGCTGGAAGAAGAGGCAGTGTTGAAGCAGCTTAAGAAAATCTAGGCTAACATCTCAATTTGGGGTCTTCCCATGGCCTCTCATGTGCATTGACAGGCAGTACTATCAACAATGGACAAAGCTAAATTGTCCATTGACACTACCCCTAAATAGCTTGTAGGATTGGTCTTCCCAGGAAACGTCGGGCCAACCCTAACCTTTTCTGTCAAAGAACTGTCTCCGAAAGGCTCAACTCATAACAAGCCCTTGTACATATTTGTTGAGTGTAGGGAAAAATAAGTATCGATGGTGTTAATGGACACCGGTTCGGCAATCAATGTCTGTCCTTCCCGTACAGCTTATGTCATCGGCCTTAGATCGACAGACTTTGTGTCCACAGCCCAAGTAATTCGAGCATATAATAATACAAGCATGGAGGTTATGGACACGGTGCAAATCAGAGTCCAGGTGGGCCCAGCTCAGCAAGATGTCGAGTTCCATGTCCTAGATGTGCCGGCTACTTTCAACTTATTGCTAGAAAGGCCCTGGTTGCATCTTGTGAAAGCTGTCTCCTCTACCCTCTACCAAATGTCAAAGTACCCTCATAGGAAATGAGTGGCAATCGTCTTCAAGAATTCATCCATCCATCCATCCCCCGCCAGAGGTAACTACACTAGTGTTGGAAATCACTCATGGCGAAGACTTTTATTACATCTTAAAACTTGAAAAGAAAGGTCAAGGCAATAAACTAGGGGCACAGGTGAGTCAGGTGCTCCTGCGTCCTCTGCTCGTGCTTGTGGAAGCTTCTGAAGCCAAAGTGGGCCCAGTTTGTGCCTCATCCTCAAGCCAAGCCAAACACTCGCCAGAAAGGGTACAACTGAAACACGGGGCAGGGGCTGAAAGCTCTCTCGTCCTCCAAGTAGTGAGGTACCCAGCCCAAGTGTGAACCACGAATGGGAAATAAAACCGGGGTACTCTACCCCCTCCTCTAGGTAGGTCTGATTATGCACAAACTGACGTCTGAACCGGAAGGAGAAATAGAACACACAGTGCATGAAGACGATCAATTGTGTGCCAGGTTGCCGAGCCAAGCTGTAACTCATCTCGGTCAGATTAAGCTAGGGGCAACGCCAAGCTATGTCAGCAGCAGGCCTGTTGCACATCCAGTTGCACCACCATCCCTCGTTGGGGAAACCCACTAGTTGGTGGCGGAAGAAATAACCTCGGGCTAAGTACTCAAGGAAGAGTCCACTACCTTTAGCTTATCCATAAGCCACACCTGAAAAGGGATGAAAGAAAAGAGAGATTAAATAATAGAGCGATGTATGTTGAGTGAAAAGTGAAAAAAGGGCTCTGAGAGAAAAATAGAGCATGAGTGCCGAGTGATCTGAGAAGCACATATAAGAAAGGGTGAAAAACAATACCCGAAGAAGTAGTGGACTCCCCACAAATCTGGTAGTCTCTCACCGATGAAAGACGTCTAAGCCCATCAAAGTCTCGACTAGTGCCAAACCAATGCAACTCTTGCCTTCTTTCAAACCTTGGGCCACTTCGAGCAACTGGGTGCTGGATCCGCTGAAACTAGGGGCAAGAAAGAATTGTGCAAGCATCTATAAGTAGAGGGCACGTTGCCGAAAACCTCACCAGAGAAAGGCGCTTTTGTCACCGATATTGGAGAATCGATGAATCAAGCTGGGAATGTCTAGCTCTCCGTTGTGGGCCAAAGATTGAGCCTTGTATAGAGTGAGCCCACACATCCGCCCCAAAGCTTGGGCATGGCCAAAATGGGGCTAAGGTATGATTTCCTAATCATGCCGAGATTCTATTAGTGCCTGAAATTCTTCAATTGTCGGATATATTTCTTATCCCCCGAAGCGAAAGACGTGTGTAATTGGGTCCCAGCATTGGGCCGCGGCATGGAGGAACGGAAAACAAAGTGGAGTACAGCTCAACGAAAAAAGTGTATTTATGCCAAAACCTCAGAAATTTACCTTTTCCATGCCGTCTAAAGTCACTATCCAATTCGAGAGCTTTTCGATAAAAAATGGCTCTATTTGTAGAAGAGATTGCAGCTGCAATGAAGTTCTGGAGAAAAAATTATGAAGCTGAACCTTTTGTAAAAGATAAGGCTGAATGGGAGCCAGCTGTCAACAATCTGGAGGTTCCTCACTGCTGGCCACCTCGCTGGCCGGCAAGCTCCATCTCTGGCTGACAGCCTTCTTTTCTGGCCTGCTATCTCCCTGTATGCTAGGTAGTGCTGGAAGCTTGTGTTTTGTCTGGATGTTTGTGTTTTGAGGTCTTGTTTTGAGTCTTTTTGGTTTTAGCAAGTTTGTTTATTTGTATTTGAGTTGTTTTTGCTTTGTTTATTGAGTTGTATTTTGTATTTTGGTTGTTGGTTGGCCCATTACCCGATTAAGAACGTCGTGCCAATACAAGTGTTCAGATTTCATTTGCAAATTCGATTCCATGTCCATTTCATGCAAATATGGTGCTCATGATGTAAAAATGACAACATTTTTCATAAAAACTACGAGGTTTTATTCTAATCATGGTTTCTACAAAATAAGAGTACAAGTTTCAAACCAAAATAAAACCTTTATGAAGCTATACATGTGCTAATGCTACTAAACAAAAAGAAACTAAGCACAAAAAAAAAAAAATTACAAAAATCAGGGCCAGTCGCCTTTTGCCCGAGAGGTCCTCTTCGTCCTCTTTCTCAAAGGGGAGGACTCGGAGCCACTATCTCCATCGGCACCGCTGTTAGAATTAGACTCTAAACCAAAGCCGGTGTCATCTCCGCTCCTTGTCCTAGAGTCCTCGTCAGCATCATCTCCGCTCTTTGCCTCAGAGCCCGGCCCAGCGTCGCCTCCGCTCTCAGCCCCCAAGCCAGTGTCATCGTCTCTGCTCTTGGACGACTCAGAATGTCGACTCACTATCTCCTCGGAGTCACTAGTCTCAGGATCATCATCGCTCAAGATAGGCTCTGAAGGACTGTTATGGCCTCGGGCACCCCTATCTCTGCCTCGATCGCATCTCGCATCTTGGCCACGAGTTGGGGCTTGTCTCTCTCTCCTCCCTGTTGATGGAGGAGGTGCTGCCAATGAAGGTGCTGGTGCTGCTGCTGGTGCCATCGGTGCAGATGGAATCTGCAAAGACAGTTGTCAGCATATCAGCTACAGTGTGTGTATCAGATACAAGTGGTATGCAGAAATCAGGTACGGTATAAGTACAGTGTGTGGATGCAATGTGTGAGTGCAGTGTATCAAATGCAGTGTATCAGTGTAGTTTGGGAAAGACTACAGTTGAAATGCCGATGTATCAGTGAAAATATGATAGCATGAAGCGCAAATTGAAGGAAATTACAGGGATACCTTGGAGACCAAGCAACATTTCCCTTCTCTGCACCATGCCTATCAGGGAAGCCACCAGCTCGAGACAGCTCCCTATATACTCTATAAATGCCTGCAAATGCATTTGGATGATTAGTGTATGCAATGTATGCGATGAACATATTTGAAATAAAATGTGGGATGTAAATGGTAAAGTATGGTCCATACTTGGAATGAGCCTCGAACTCCGACAGGCTCATGTCCAGCCTCTACCGACTCAATTGGGATCTGACAAACAATCCCAGTAGGCCTCCAGCATGTGAGCATAGTGGGAAACTCTGGCCAATGGATAATCTACTCCATAGAGAGAGCCCCTCTAGTATGGGCCCTAATCGCCCGAGTCGCCATGCCTGCTGCAGGAACCCCTATCCCCTCACCTCCGAGAGCGCCTTTCAAAGGAGGCATAAGGTGGGTCTAAATAAAGGTCGCATAGTCGCCCACGTCTCTGAAGTAATCAGCATCCAAGCCTACCATGAACTATATGATTGCGTCAATAGATAGGTTGTCTGTTGACGTCATAGACTCCGGAGGTGGCATCGAAACGACTAGATCCGGCAAGCCCACGGTCTAGCGAACGAATCTCTCGCTCAAGAACCAGGCTCGACAGACTGGGCCCTCTAGCAGAATCCAAAAGCGTGATGTGCCCCACGCTCCCGCGTATTGATCCCGCACCCCGACCGGCATCATGGCCCAAGGCTGCCACGTGATCTACAAACGGAGAATGTGCAAATTGTTAGTTGCTGTCAGTTGCTAAAAGTGTAAATCAAAATAGTTTTAAAGCAAAAATGACTGTGTTTTGGGTTACCTCGTAAGCGGCCACAGTGTCAAAATAGTAGCGAAAGAAGGCAAAGGACTCACGACTCCGATGTTGACATTGGCCATCATATTGCTTTGAGTAAGGAACCATCGGGAGGAGCTCCTCCATGGGCTCTGGAGCAAGATTGGAAAATACGCATAAACCCACAGCTGCAAGGAAAATGCAGTGATATGTGAGCAACACAGCATGAACAGATATAGAAAGTGCAAAGCAAAAAGCATACATCATGAACAAATATAGAAAGTGCAAAGCAGAAAACACAGGGCATGAGCAGATGCAAAAAGTGCAAAGTAGAAAGCACAGGGGTTGAATAGATATAAAGTAGAAAATGTGAAGCAGAAAACATAAAGTACAAAGAGGAAACTAAAATGCATACCTCCCAGGCTCACCAGTAGCCTCTGATCTACTCTCTCCTTAGGCGGGAAGTAGAGCTCATATAGCCGTATAGGGTGGTGAGGCCAGCTCTGCCCCAGTCGTATAAGCGTACCAGAGGAAGGGTCACCAGGGCGCTTAACAGATATAAGCCCACGGTGTTCCACCTATTCAAAAACAAGGTGGTACCGAGGACAAACATCAGAACTGCTCAGCAAACTAGTTGTACCTCACCATGGCTGGCCGGTACAGAGGCAGGCACGCTTCCAACAACTCGATCCACGCAGCCTCCTACTTCTCCATTTCGGTGTCAAAAGGGATCGGATCACCCCATACTCCTAAGCCTGTGATCATGGAAAAGTCGTAGGGAGTCATCGTCATCTCCCCGGCAGTAGAGAAATGAAAGGAGTTGGTGGTGTCCTACCACCTCTCCACAAACGCTCCTAGAAGAGGACGACTCGCAATGACACATGTCAAGCCTGTGCAGAAAAGACCAAAACTGGTCTTGTCGATGATGTCGCGGACCTCAACAGGAAGCTTGTTATACCAATCCATCGTTGTCGTAGCTCCGTACTCCCTGTAGGCATGAGACTCTCCTTGTGACAAAGAACAGATGAATCAGATGAAAGGTAGTGATGAAAGTACAGTTAGATGAAAGGTAGTACAAGAAATGCAGTTAAAGGAAAGGCATGAATGCATGAAAACATAATTCATACCTCAGTGGCGCTGGATGAAGGCTGGGAAGCCGGCTCCCTCAGTAGGAGGTCCTCTAGTACACCGCGAGCAAAGTCACTGAAGCGCCTAATGCCTCCGGGTGGCAAGATGTGCGTGCGGGGATGATATCTCGCTGGATCAAAAGGCCACACTCTCAATGGTAGCAGCTCTGGCTCAATCTCTGGCTCAAACTCCACCTCGAGGTCGACCTTAATACCCTAAGCCGCCTCGCCAGCTCTCTCAACAACTACCGACGCTTCTACCTCGACAACGGATGGGAATGTAGGCGGAACCTTTGGAGGAGCTCTGTTGTGTGGAATATCATCTGTCATCTGGAAAATGGGTGAAAAGTAGGTGAAAAGTGAAGAAAAGAGGGTAAACTTGAAAAAAGTCAACCCTAGAAAAGAGAAAATGAGAGAAAAAGTCAAAGCTTAGGAAAGTTCACGAAACCCGAGAGAAGCGTGAGGAGAACAAGCCTAAAGTGGTGAAAATCAGAGAAAAAGTGACGAAATCAAAATCTAATCAGTTCAAAATGAAGAGAACTAAGAGGGTTTTGCGAAAAAAGTGTGCGTGGGGCATTGGAAAATGTGTATAAAGCACAGATCTAGAGAGAGAAAGTGTAGAGAGAGAGGAAGAGCAATTTCGAACCTAGGGTTGTGTGGAAACGAAGTGTTGTGATGTATATTTAAAGACCCGTGGGTGAAAAGTCAAAATGTCCCGAATCTGCCATCGATGGCCAGCAAGTGGTCGATAGGCCACATTGCTAGCCGACAGGTTGTTTTGATGGCCAGCGCTCTCCCTTTGTGGCCAGCGAGAGGCCGGTGGCCTTTCTCTGAAGTGTAGGGAAGGTTTGCTGTTGGGTCCAGATTGTTTCTAAGGAAGCTCAAAACTGTGTTTTGGGGCACGGTGTTCCTCATTGGCCAACATGAACGAGGTGTATCCTTTATGAACATGTTGCAACATCTTCAAGAGATAAATCGGATGTTGTCACCAAATATTGGTTTTAGTTGTTTTGTTGAATTACATATTTATGCTCTTCTGTCGCATAGAATGTGCATTTCACATATATGTATGCTGCATGCGTGTCTTGTATCATTTATGATTTGGATGTAGAACACGTTATCAATTTTGCATAGAATATGCTCTTATTTCATGCATAGAACATGCTCTTGCATAGAATATGCCTTCAATTAATGTTATGCGCCGGTTGACCATCTTACATGGAATATACGTTATTACTCTATCGCACACGTTCACTTCATACATCTATTGCACACCTCTCTGTTTTATCTCGAGACACATGAAGCGTGAGCCCGAGCAGTTCTCTTGTATCTCAGAACGCGTGAAGCGCGGCCCTGCACGTGCTTTTATCACGGGACGCGTGAAGCATGAGCCCGAGCGGTTTTTCTCCTCTTCTCACAATTTTAGCGTGATTAGAGTATCTCAAGATGCATGATGCGCAGCCTTGGGTGTGTTTTATCTCAGGACGCGTGAAGCGTGAGCCCGAGCCATTTTCTCATCTTCTCACGATTTCAGCATGATTAGAGTATCTTAGGACGCGTAACGTGTGGCCCTAGACGTGTTTTATCTCAGGACGCGTGAAGCGCGAGCCTGGGCAGTTTTTCTCCTCTTCTCACGATTTCAGTGTGATTAGAGTATCTTAGGATGCGTGACGTACGGCTCTGGGCGTGTTTTATCTCGGGACACGTGAAGCACGAGCCCGAGCAGTTTTTTCTCATCTTCTCACGATTTCAGCATGATTAGAGTATCTCAGGATGCATGACGCGCGATTTTGGGCATGTTTTATCTCGAGACGCGTAAAGCACGATCCCGAGCAATTTTTCTTGCTTCTCGGGACATGTAAAGCGCGAGCTTGAACAGGTTCTCTTGTTTCTCGAGACGCGTAAAGCGCGAGCTTGAGCGGTTTTTCTTACTTCTCAGGATGTGTGAAACACAACCCCGAGCGATTTTTGTTCCTCTGGTTCTTGGGACGTATGAAACATGACCTCGATCGGTTTTCGTTTCTCAGTTTCTCAAGATGCATGAGGCATAACCCTGGGCGGTGTTTTTTTTCCTCATCTCTTGTTTTGGCGTGATTAGATTTTGTTTTATATCTTTTCACATATAACCTGTGTTGGTTTTAAGCTTGAAGCTATTCATTCATATCTCGTTATCTTGCTTATTGCATCATCTTGCATGATCATGAGTTTTCAAAATAGTCAGCTTCGCGAAGCGTGTAAGTCCAGCTTTCAAAGTTGCATTGTACATGTCATTTGCATTTTGCCCTAGAACTACGCTGGTTCGATTCCTTGCAAAGGGATACGTAGGCAGCTTGCGGGCGCAACCATTTATGTCTATCTTTATTATTTGTCCAAGTCTTACGGCTTTGTCAAAATGGGTCATCCTCGGGCTTTGACATTCACTCACGTCATTTCATGACTCCGAGTTCTATTAAAGAGGGGCAATTGTAGACACCACGTTTTTTACGGCCCTTACGACTTGGACGTCATCGCTTGCACACCCAATGATGAGTCTATATGCTTGTCAAGTACTCGAAGTCCTCAGCGGAATGCCATAGCTTTGAGCCTTTTCAAACTTTACACACTTGTTGCCTCGTTTTTGGACAAAACCTAGATATCTTCAAGCCTGCAACCTCTGGTGGCCTGCCGACCATCACTCTTGGTTGCCGACCACCAGTGATGGCCTGCCGGCCACTAGTGATGGCCGGTCGGCCACCAATGTCTTTTGCAGATATTTTGTGACAGTTGTGCCAGCTATTTGCACAGATGCTTACATCTGCTCCCACTTGTATGGTTGGATGTTTATGAGGAAAATTCATGTTTTCTATATATAGATGACTCCCCTCTCATATTTGGAGGTTAGAAAAATTTTGGAGCAAAATTTTTCCTCTCACTCTACAATTCTCTCTCTCTTACAAATTTCTTAACCTTGCTTGCATATCCTTCACCTTTGTCTATACACTCTTAACTAAACATCTCCATCTTTGAGTTGAGGTACCTTTGAGTCTTGTTTGAGCTCTTGAAGGTATGTTTGCCTTGGTCTATTGCTTGAAATTGATTATTCTCTTCAAGAAGTATAAAGCATTACCTCTTTACTTGCTTTAATCACTCTTTTTCTTGCTATTTTCGAACTGTTTTTGGGCTGCAAAAAACTCTGTATTTTTGGATTGAAACTTGGGTTTTAAGGCTAATAAAGGTTGAGGGGTGGTTCATCCTTTTATACACCTTGCTCTTAAGGCCTTTACTCTTGTGTTTCCCACCTTTGAACTATCTTTTT